>JASAND010021298.1:0-29669 GCA_030248195.1 Trissonchulus latispiculum | reverse complement strand
ATATATATTTAACAAGAAATAAAAATGCTCCTAAAGAGCAAAGAAAGGAATATGAGTCAACATGGAACATGTAAAATGCTAAATATTGTCGGTTGTAAATTAAGAATAAGACAAGCATGTAAAATGCTAATATGAGTCTGGTGAGGTTGGAAAGTGCAGAAGACAAGTTTGTACACGCACCAATATGAGTGCATGCCAAATAGACTCATATTGGCATTATTTAGTATTCTGAAGGCAAGTGGTTGCGAATTTCGGTTATATATCACTCACGTAATGTCAGCAAGACGAGACAGGGTAGTTTTAGGGTGGATGACAGGATTCTACACAGGTTACGCACGTATATGTCACGAAAGTTAACATCAGATTTAACTTTGAGTCTCTGAATACATGAGTTATACAAACGCTTATTAAAAATGTTATATTCGTCCGTCGGCGCATTGTTGACTAACAGCGGTTTAACAGTTTCCTAAGGAGAAAAGTTGACAATGTTGACCATGGTTGGGATATCCATGTGACGTCAATAACGCTACTTATTCGTCTTAACTCCTGCGTGGAAATATATCCGTCAGAATTCCGCAATGGATGCATGCATTATTGTTTTTTAAGGCATGCCAATATGAGTCTATTTGGCATGCACTCATATTGGTGCGTGTACAAACTTGTCTTCTGCACTTTCCAACCTCACCAGACTCATATTAGCATTTTACATGCTTGTCTTATTCTTAATTTACAACCGACAATATTTAGCATTTTACATGTTCCATGTTGACTCATATTCCTTTCTTTGCTCTTTAGGAGCATTTTTATTTCTTGTTTATCCGCTTTTTACATGTCGTTGACATAACAGCGTTAAAGAATCATTAAGCATTATATATGCATTAAATACTCAGACTCACGTTTGTGGTTCTATGGCAAATTGGCTCCGTTCCACCCTGACACCCTTCACACCAGACCGCTATACAGCAAGTTAGGGTAAGTTTGTCTATGATAAAAGCTTAGTTTTCCCCCCACCCCTACCCCAGCACAGCACTCTACAGCCACTTTGAGCACGCAGTTCTATGACAAAAGTTGCTCAGCTCGCTGAGGGGTTTCATTTGGCACCAAATTTGGCCACTTTTGAAAAATTTCATTTTTGACCGAAAATCGCCTAAGTCCCCACCCCACCCCACCACAGCACTCTACAGCCACTTTGAGCATGCAGTTCTATGACAAAAGTTGCTCAGCTCGCTGAGGGGTTTCATTTGGCACCAAATTTGGCCACTTTTGAAAAATTTCATTTTTGACCGAAAATCGCCTAAGTCCCCACCCCACCCCACCACAGCACTCTACAGCCACTTTGAGCATGCAGTTCTATGACAAATGTTGCTCAGCTCGCTTAGGGCTTTCATTTGGTACCAAATTTGACCACTTTTGAAAAATTTCATTTTTGACCGAAAATCGCCTAAGTCCCCACCCCACCCCACCACAGCACTCTACAGCCACTTTGAGCATGCAGTTCTATGACAAAAGTTGCTCAGCTCGCTGAGGGCTTTCATTTGGTACCAAGTTTGACCACTTTTGAAAAATTTCATTTTTGACCGAAAATCGCCTAAGTCCCCACCACAGCACTCTACAGCCACTTTGAGCATGCAGTTCTATGACAAAAGTTGCTCAGCTCACTGAGGGCTTTCATTTGGTACCAAATTTGACCACTTTTGAAAAATTTCATTTTTGACCGAAAATCGCCAAGTCCCCACCCCACCCCACCACAGCACAGCACTCTACAGCCACTTTGAGCATGCAGTTCTATGACAAAAGTTGCTCAGCTCGCTGAGAGCTTTCATTTGATACCAAATTTGACCACTTTTGAAAATTTTCATTTTTGACCACATGACCTCCCACCGACCTGACCCTCCATATGGCAAAGTGGAACCAGCACAGCAAGATGGGTGGGTCCAACGGCAAAACGGACACCGGAAATGAGCTGGGCGTACCAGAAAACCCCTATAGACAATGTTTTGAGAGGCTATGTACAGTTCTATATGGTGTTCCCGGAAGTCGGTACCGACCGGACCCTCCAGACGGCAAAGTGGAACCAGCGCAGCAAGATGGGTGGGTCCAACGGCAAAACGGACACCGGAAATGAGCTGGGCGTACCAGAAAACCCCTATAGACAATGTTTTGAGAGGCTATGTACAGTTCTATATGGTGTTCCCGGAAGTCGGTACCGACCGGACCCGTCAGACGGTCAAGTGGAACCAGCCCAGCAAATTTGGTGAATCGGGCAGCAAAACTGATGGCGGGAATGGATTCTCCGTCCCAAAAAACCTTTATATGCACGATTTGAGAAGTCTATCTTGAAAAATAAGCGAAAAAACTAAGTTCAAAGTCGGACCCAACATTCACCAACTTTGGCGGGCCACTGTGGCGCTGTGGCGCAACATATCAAAAATCCGACTTCAAACGTCATAATCCGGATATATGTCCTTATCAACCATATATAACTTGTCTGGTCTGTATTTGCACAAAGAGCTGGAAAGAAGCTAATCCCAGGCATACTTTTGGCCATTTCGACGTTCTGAGCCGACTTTGTGGCGCCACTGTGGCGCTGCGGCGCACTGTGGCGCGGCGGCGACCACATATATCGGAAGTCAGTAACCTATATATATTGATGATATACCACAATAGGTGTGTTCCCTTCGCTACATTCTGTGAAAGAGGCTACAAAATGGTGACATACGAGGGTAAAACGGAGACACCGGAAAAAAAAAAAAACATCGCCGGCATAACTGCCGGCGGGTGTAACTTTTTAACGGTAAGTGCTACGGGGATGAAATTTTCCAATTATACTAAACTCGACACGGACTTTCTTTTGCGCACAAAATTTGCGCAGGATCTGCGCAGGAATCTGCGCAGCCTCTGCGCAGCGCCTCTGAAGGCTGTCATTGGGGCGTTTTGACTCATATTATAGGGGTCGCTACCGCGACCCCTATGATATTTTTGAAAAATATCAGCGTTGTATGTTAACACGCTGAGAAGCCCCCCGAGATTTTGGCCTTAATGTGTCGAGTCGAGCATCTCGCAAGCTTATTCTATTAGGAAGAGCTGAGGGTCTTACTCTTGGTCAGGGTAATTTAAGGGAATGGATGGTGTTCAGCGAAGCTGGTCTATCTTTAGTGAGCTTTCGGTTTACTCCTACTATCGTTTGTTCAACCAACACTGTCCACATTAATGGTTTAAAATACAATCCTCAGACAACATAAAATCTAATGCCACAAATATTTCATTTTTCATGCTCGATCGGAGAAATTTTAGTCGTTGTACCTTAGAAATGGACATATCCCTTCCAAAACACAGCTAATCTATCTCAGGAATCTTCAACTATACAATTAAATACGATTAAAACAGTTTTTCTAATCATTAATGCTTACACGAAATAATAAATTAAAGCCTAATTATAAATATGATTTTCTTTGCAGACAATTCTACAAAATAAAACACTTCGAACCTCCATTCAGGCAAATAATTCCAACGCAGGCGTCAGGCTGAAACGAAGCCGTCAAGGATTCGCATTGCACACCAGTCCACAGTTCCGGACAGATACAGCGAGATCTAGGAACCGAAGCGGGGGCTGCCCCATCTGGCAAGGCAGGGGCAGGAGCTCCAGGCCTAGCCACGCAGGCACCCCCATTAAGGCAGGGCGTTACTTCACAGTCAAAGACAGAGTCAGTCTCCGGAGCAGCCAAACCGGTATTTTCCGGTTCACTTCCCGCTTCTCCAGACGGTCCAGCGGGCGGCGACAGAGTCAGAGCAAATTCCACACTTCTGACGCAGGCTAGATCAGCGCCCTTTCTTTCGCAACTGAAAGGCAATCGCATACATTATAGTGATTTATATGGAATATTTCTGGAATTTCCATATGTAACTTATCTTCTGAAAGTTGAGATTAAATAAACAAGTCTGAGAAGGACGATAATTTCAGCACACGAGGATTATTTCAACGTCTACAATCTAGTTTTGGTAAAACGTCGTTTCAAGTTGCACACTAGATCAAGCCGGTAAGTTATAGTCCAGCTAAAATCTGCTAAAGTACGGAACTACAATATCTTGTCAACCAACAGCTTTGCTACAAGCAATCTCGAATTAATTTAAGCCTGTCCAATTAATTCCCCGAAAAGCTTACACAAATCCGTCGGGACAATCAGAATCCGAACACTCCATCCTGTTACCACCCACAGTCGTAGAAATGGTTGCACTCCTCGTTATAGTGTTAAGTTGAGCATCTTTGAGGCCCAGCCCGCTCCCCAGCTTCTGCTCACTGGGCAATTCCGCAGACAGAGGCAACGGGGTAGGCCTAAGCCTATGCTCACATCTGGGCCCAGAAAAACCGGGCAAACAATGGCAGCTGGCCTGGCGCCGGTCAAGACTGGGCAGGCAATCCCGATTTTGAGCCAAGAGATCAGGATCAGGAACGGGGAGGCTGGTTAGGGTAGACGATTGAGTTGAGCCAGATCTGGTAACGGTGACTGGCCCAGGCAGCAGGAGGGTTGCCACGGGACGACGGCACAGTCCAGGTCTGCCTAAAAAAGGAATGCAGCATAACTGGACACAATAAAAAATTTCGTATCATTCCGGAGACTTCAGATAAAACTACGTAGGTAAATGGGCAGATTAATTATAATGAGCAATTAGAAAACGGCCTTTAACACACGCATTTTGGGACAATTGCCGAGTGCTACTTTTCATGGTTTCGCGTTTTGTCTTTCTGTTCGAAAGAAATAATGCGCCCAAGCTTGAAAATTTACTTTAACATTAAACAATTCACAATAAATAGCCCTCGGGAAGACATTTCTATTGAATCCTGAACTGGTAGCTTTTCTTTAATTAAAATCATTCATTTCAACAATTAGTTTTCCTGCCCCTCCTTACTCTCCTTCCCCTACTCCTTCCAGCTGTCAAGTTTGCTGCAAATACCGAAACCAGCACCTTAAACAGCCCGAAATTAAACAATTTCTTTTTGTTGGTACTCCAGACTATGGGTCGTTTCACAAAAAACTTAAACCACTTAACTTAAACGACTTAACTTAAACTACTTAAACTACTTAAGGTGGCGATTCCTTTTGGGCACAAATTGTTGGTTGGCGGCGCAAATCAAGATGAAATTTGGCAAAACTTTCCGAAATACATTCTTTTAGCGTTCTAACACCCTCCGCGCAATCCCGATTCAAAAATTCGAGATTTCCGATCAGGGCGGTTTTTCCCAATTTCTGAAAGTTTGGCGGCAGTTATACAGGTAAGACTATGTTCATTTGAAAGATCTCGTTGAGCTTCACATTTTTGCTTTTTAAAGCAACTTTCTATCTTTTCTCTAGCGTGCGATATAGCCGATTTTCTTGTTTTGGCGTCGAAAACTTGTCATTTTTGCAGAAATCAAATAATCCATCATTTCTTGAACTACGCAAGCCGGAAAATCAAACTAAGGGCGTCGATCTGAAGGTCTCACAGGGGCAAATTATCCGATGGATGATCGTCTTCCAACAGCTATCCCGTAGGCTGCTATCATGAAAAATGTAGTTTTTGCAAAAACACGACCAATTTTTTTCCAAAGATTGTGGAGCATTCACCATGCATGTTGGAGGGCTGCTACTTAACAAATGAGTTCTGCACAAATATACCCAGGGACGTTTTTTTAGTTGCCCCGATTACTGCTTTCTAGCTAAAGTAATCGCTTGACAAATTTGGAAAAAGTAGGCAAAATACAGGTTACGCACACATTTCAGCTTATTTCTCTATAACGAAGAGCGATTTCACAATAAATAAAAAATCGTCCCCAGCTATTTGATGGAGGTATCGAATGATATAACCGATGTCTCACGAAAAAATTTACTTGAGTCTGCAAAAAATCTGGAAAATTATACTTCTTCTAAAATGTGTCAAAAATATTTTAAAAAAGCAACATTAGTTTAATGGTATGCATTAAAAAGAGAAAATGCCAAGCTACATTTTGATATAAAAATGGCTTCTTAACTCCAAGTAATGAACGAGTGATAATGGTGCAAACTTTTGTGACCAAAGGGAATCACCACCTTAAACGGCTTAGCGGCTTAAACGACTTAACTTAAACGACTTAATTTAAGTGGTTTAAGTAGTTTAAGTCATTTATTTATGAAACGAATTTTTAAGAAGTTTAAGTTAAGTCGTTTAAGTTAAGCCGTTTAAGCCGGTTTTTAATGAAACGAATTTAACTGTACCATCAAGCTGATGGTATAAGAAGAAATTGTTGGCTGTGGTATTTATAACGATATACAGGTTTCTGATGAGCTGGATACACTAGTATAGAAATTTGGCACAAGAAGAAAATTTATTCGTCAAAAATATTTGTCAAAACTACGGAATAGGCCAAAAATTTCTGTGTCAAAAATATGAAGTACTGGGCCGAGGGCCATATTTGGATTTGGCGCAGTAGCCCTTACTGCTCCAAAAAATCCGTCGAATGACTCGAAATTTTAAAAATTCGCAATTTTCTCGCAACTGAGGAACTTTTAGCCCAATGTTCTAGCCCAAACCAAGAAAAAGTCCTTTCTCCAATGCGAATTTTTATTCTGCAAAAATTGGCTCGAATCCATTGAGTAGCTGCTCTTGGTAGTTGTCGAGAAATCGATGTTCAAAACACAATTATATATAGCAGTGTTGCCAAAATAATTTTTCAAATAAATATCTAGCTTATGGTAGTGTTGGTATCCTTTTCTGCAGTAATTTTTAAAAAGCTATAACTTTCGCAGTTTTGGGAGTTAGAAAGAGTGGTTTTAGGCTTAAAATCAGTACTTTCAATGAGTTTGCGAAACTAGCAAAATGAGCGAAAATCTACTAAACCTTTTTGCGTACTTTTTGAGAAATCTACGATCAAAACAAAATAATTGCAGTTTTGCCAAAATGGTTTTTTTGGCCAATTTTCTAGCTTAAAGCAACGAACTCCATCTAGTATGCATTGATACAGTGTGGAATTAGACTGTGTATCGATTCAGTATAAATAAACCAAAATTCTCCGTAAGATTCGGTAGAAATTTTGAAAGGACGGAGAAAAAACCATGATTGATCCCAAAATGTTAGAGCTACAAAATATTGTATTTGGAAGTTCCATCCATTTTCATAAATTGATGTCCGTTGGGTTAAATACACAAACCGATACCAGCACCTTAAACAGCAAGTTGTAACCACTAGGCCTTGGTAAAATATTTGAGCATATTTGAGCTAATCAAGCTTTGTTCAGGAGGATGGTTTTTATTAATTTAACAGCTGATACAAGCTGAAACCAGCCAAAAATACTGACTTTTGAAGTATAAACAGACTTTCAAACGCGTCGTGCTTTCATTGATATTGTAGAAATAAAGTCCTCGTTGAGAGCTTTCGAACACGGTTTTTTTTGCGTAAAATACTGCGTATTTACGCAGTCGAGCTTAAAAATGCGCAGTCAAAAACAAAAATACGCACCAAAATACGCAGCCGAAAATTCGGTAGTAGGAATTTCTAGAGTGCTCTAAATTAATTTCTTGAGACAATTTACCGTTGTTTAGGCTCTGGCTTCTTCTGGGGGGCTTCCGCCCCCCAGACCCCCCCCCGCATATCTCTTCGATTCTCCTTCCGTCTACAGTTGATTATACTTTCTGCCTAAGCCCACGTTATACCATGCGATGCTTTTCTTTCTATTTGATTTGATAATAGTATATAAATTAAAATCTTTTATATGTGTTCAATCAAGGGAACAGTAACTCTATTTGTCTAACCAAATATTGGCTTAGCTATTAAACTGTTCAAGGCAAAGAAGTCAAAGTTTTAAGAGCAAGTTTACTCCGAAATTTAAAATTTTCTTCAACTTATGGGGGGCTGCGCCCCCCAGACCCCCTGCGTATCTGTTTTTCGTCACCTATTCATTCATACTCTTACACCACAGAGAGGGCACGCAATCTAAACTCGAGCTAACATTCTTAACGTTGTTTAAAACTCTTAAAACAGCATTAATTCGACGCTAAGTGCGTTTATAGCTTTTATAACGTTGAGAAGCGACGCAAAATTTACGCAGGTCCGATTTTCAAAAAAACCCTGCTTTCGAACGATATAAGAATGACTTTTCAGCTCCCAAAATTGCGTGAGTTATGAAGCTTTTAAAATGGGCATTCAAATGCGCATTCTTTCGTTTAAGTCGTTTAAGCCCCGTAAATCTACGGAGCTTAAAAATGACTGATTTTGAACTGCATTTAAGCGGTCTACTTAAACTACTTAAACTAAGTAGTTTTTATGAAAGCAGCTCTACTTAAACGGCTTAAAGTTTAAGTCGCTGAAAGTTTAAGTAGACCTGTATATATTTGTGAAACGCCACTTTACTTAACGTTTAAGTAGCTGGTTTTTTGTGAAAGGGGCTCTACTTAAACGACTTAAGTTAAGTCGTTTAAGTCGTTTAAGTCGTTTAAGTAGAAATTGGTTTCACAAAAACCACTTCGTTTAAGTTAAGCCGTTTAAGTACTTTTTGTGAATCGACCCTATGAGCTTTAGGCTTTTGTGAGGATTATGCCTAAAAACGCTCACTCAAATCCCTGGAGCAAGGAACCGAACAGACGAGGAAGAGACGCGTCTATCAACATCACTTTCCGAATTGTACGTTCCGACATCGGAATGATCACCTACCTACCACTGAGATAGGAAGATACTAACTCTAAAACCTTCTAAGAAAACAAACTACGTATGTATACGAACCAAAACAAAAACGCAGCACATAATAAGCATGAAATCATACAAAAACCCAAACCTCATAATACAGTACTACACCATTTTAACCTCAAGTCTTACCTAACGTCCCAATTTTACAGACACAGAAGGACTGGCTCCCGTTTCTGAGACAGACGCTGTCAGCGGGACAGGGTGGGACACAGGGTCCAATCAGAAATCCGGAAATTGGGACAGCCTGAGCGCTGACGGGCTGCCGACACTGCTGACCTTCCCATCCTTCCACGCAGACACATTTATAGCCATACTGAAAGCAAAAATAACAGAAAATCACTAAAAAGCCAACAAAATGGAAAAATTAGAAAATTGCTTTGCAAGCTATAATTTTAATCTGAATGACTACGTAACCGACTTGACACAAAAAGTAAAAAAAATCAAAAGACATGTCTTATTTTGAAATATTTACTTCAGACGTGCTTTAATGTGGTTTCTAATTCCAGATCGCAAAGATGACAAACAAAATTCACCAAAACTTTCTCCCAACTGATAGCTCGCATAAAAAACCCGAAAGTACGATTAAATCACAGCAGACTTACATTATGTATTTGTTTAAAAGAAAAACATCACAAAAACCAAGTTAAAACGACAGGAGTTGACGAATTAATTTTTCAAAATCGTTTACAATCCCTGAAAGTTCATCCGATTACTACGAAGGCCAGCAGTAACTTAAACATGAGCAACTTTTTCAAGAAAACACTCTCTTCTTTAAAGTTTAAAGAAAATTAGAAAAAACAATCACACGCTTAAATCTAACAAACAGAATGTATTTTACTCCACAACAAAAACAATCCCAATGAAGTGGATACAAAAATAGGAAAATATTAATTAACGAAAATACAAAAAATAAAATTAAAATTAAAATTAAATAAAAATCATCAAAAAATAAAAAAATTTAATAACCTGATCATCACTAGCATAGCAGGTGCCACCATTAGCACACAGTGAGTCTGAGCACAGTTGTTTATCGATGTCACCTGTGGCCGCTATAGCTGCCGGTTCGTTCGGATTCGGATTTTCGTTGCCAGCAACCGGAACTTCACAGCGGAATCCGGTAAAGCCGGGACCACACACGCAGCGAACGGAACTGGTAGCGGAGCCCCCGGTCGTTGGAAGGCAAGTAGCACCATTCAGACACAAAGACTGACCATCCGCATGCCGACAAAGCGGGGCTGAATCGCTGACACTGACGCCTACAAAACAAAAAAGTAGGTATATAACTAACTAATAAAACAATATATAGCAGCAGAAAAATCAGCATCCATCAAAGAAACATTTGAACAAACGATACGTATATGTATATACTAAATTTTCCAATTGCGAAAATTCTGCCCCCCCCACACTTTGTCTATCTCACGTTAACCAGGTGAACTTTAATAAAATTTGAATCCACCTGGGTTTTCCCCACGGGGGGGGGGGGCTGCGCCCCTTCCCGAAATCGAGCAATCAACCCACGGGTTTGCAACTATAACAGGCTTTACTTGTCGATATTAGCCATATATATATTCTTATATATATATTAGATTATATATATATATATATATATATATATATATATATATATTAGGAAGGTGAAAAATTTCTCCATTTCACTTTAAAAATTGAGGGGGACTGAGGGAACTGCGTATACCGGTGGAGGGATAGCCATAGAGTAAAGAATAAAATAACAATAGCTCCTAAACATTCTAAATTACGTAATGTATAACAAGATAGAATTTTTCACGGATAGTATATATCGTACCGGACAAACGTTTAAACTTCGGTAACAACGACTGCCCAACAGCAAATTCAGGCGTACAGAATAGCAGGAGCAAAATCAGGAAATATTCCGTTAAAGCAAGCAACTTTTGTCGAACAATAAAACCAACAAAAACCATGATCTCATATTGCATGTACAAAAATTAAAAGCAGGAGGTCGACTAAAAGAGTATATAGACTTAACAACAATAATAAGATGAGGTCGACTAAAAGAGTATATAGACTTAACAACAATAATAAGATAGGAACAAAATTTCAAGATTATAAGACACAGATGACAGACTGGAGCAAAATATGTGTGTAAGACAAAAATAAACGCAAAAAATGAGTAAAAGAGGTCAATTTGACCCCAATTTTTAAACCGCCAAAGGAATCGTCTAATTCTAATACGAGCGAGCGAACACTTAGGAATAACTACTACAACTGTGTTCCGCCTAACCGAACACACACACACAAAGCGCTTACTTCAGTCACACTGGAGTACGTAACTTACACATATGAGCAAGTTCAACAAAAGAGCAATAAAAATTCCTTCGAAATATTTCGCTTAGTAAGGAGTGAAACGGTTCGGTTGTTACACACTTGTTAGAATTTAAACGGAAAAAACAACATCTGGTAAATGCAGGCAGAAAAATATATTCAAAAATTTTATTCTCCAAAAATAACTCTGCCATACTGCACATAATATAACAGTCTGCAGGTCGGTTTATGTACATTTTGGCACTTCTCAAAGAATAAGATCATCAAATTCGAGCATCAAATTTGACGAATAAAAAGAATAGAAAAAAAGCAGAAAAATCCGAAAAATGTGAAATTGAATGAGAAAAAATCTCAATAAAAACACACACAGTTCAGTTAGGCGCGAAAATCCGTCCAAATGGTTCATGCAGTCAGGCGAGAAAAGTGTAAGAAATTGAGCGTTTTCAGTTTCATACAAGCATTGGAAATGAAGTTCTGCCACAACTAAAAACCTATACAACAGGGGCTGAGAGCTTAACATGCTGCTACTGCCGAGTTGTTACAGTTTTGACAGTGCACGACTTAATCATAAGCAGCAATGTATACCTATGTCTGTACTGTTATATATGTTATGTATTTTTACTTCGTATTTATATGCAGCATTCATATACACGTACGTACGATTATATATAAATATACAAGTTATATATTACATATTTCTTGACGGTAAAAAGGAGAGCAAAGGAAATGAAACGAAAAGAAGAAAAGAAAGCAGAAGGTCTCAATGTCTCATTTAAAGCTTAGGTTGCTAAGCAAGGAGAATCAACTAAATTTTTCCTCCAAGTTCAAGCTAAAAGGTAAATTGACCCCTGGAACGAACTCCAACATACACAGATCTGAATCGAACCGAGGGGATTCGAACCTCAAACTGTTGGATCCTTAGTCGAACGCCTTAACCACGCCACCGTCACGGCACTATAGCCGTCACCAGAGCAGAGTTGGACGCGGTCGCGGGTACCCGCGGGTACCCGCGGGTACCCGCAGGCGGTCGCGGTCGTGGACAAATTTTCTTGACCGCAATGACCGCAAATTTCTATCAAATCGTGCTAATTTTGGCCAATTTGTTGTAAAAAATTCCAAATTTTTTCAAATTTTTTCTTCGTTGGGCAAATAATCAGCTTCACATTTTGAAAAAATTTTGCCAAATTTTGCTATTTTGCTAAAACTTTTGGATGGTTGAACAGGCAGCAGAAACTGTTAGTCCTTCCTGTAGTTTCGGGGTTTCAATTTGTTTATCCTCTATTTGTCTAATTTCAATTTTGCAAATTATTTGATTTATTAGATGGAAATTCTAAATATGATTAGATGGTTATTAATGGCTAAAAATACTTGAAGGAAACCAACGCTTTAAGCAGCGTTAATAGCATGCTGGTTGGTTGGTTGCTTGGTAACCGAGCCGGAAAACATGAAAGAAAATACACCCTGACCTGCACACAGAATTCTACTTTTGCACAAGCCAAATGCAGCAACGAAATAAAATTGTTCGTAATTTTTAATGTCGCTGTCAAAAATGTATATCTGAGCTGCACCAGCATAAAACTGGAGTGAGGTGGCTGTAAAAGCATTGGAAATGCCTTAAAATATGCAATAAGTGGATTTTCCCAAAGAATTGACGGTTAATAACTCAAAATTTTGCGGTCACAAAATTAGCGTGCGGGCTGCGGTCGCGGACGCGGGCGGTCGCGGTCACGACAGTTGCGGTCGCGGGTCGGTCGCGGTCAAGAAAAATGTGTCCATGTCCAACTCTGGCCGTCACTCTCGAAGTTGAATAGAGGGGGTTTCGTGAACGCTGAATACGAATGTGAAATCCGTTTTTCGACTAAATAAAAGACAAAGCTTCATGCAACGATCGCCTTTGTGGTTCCGCTTGGTCCTCTTTAGGGAAAACTAAAAAAGCTTTACGCTATTGGTGCACAAGTAAAAGTTATTGACGAGAGGCAAAAGATCCGCACCCGAATCCTGTATTTATTTCCACAGCAACTTTGGGATTTCTTTCAGCGCAATATACACAATCAAACAAAAACCGTAAACAATCAAACTAAAAAATTGAGAAAAGGTTCTATATACAATAAAAGTGTTAAATTTAGCAACTTTGTACCCTCAGCTAGCAGTGGGTCCAAATAAAAGAAGTAACGGCATCATGCTGCATGAAGAAACGAATAAAACATAAATACAGACAGACAACATGGAACATTTTTTAAAATAAAAATTAATCAGATGGGACATGTCCTAAAATTTAGACAGGAAACAGGAAGTGGCAGAAAAATGCATTTCAGCAGTGAAAAATTATTTAGCAGATGCAAGTCGAAAAAACATCTGCTGAGAAAAAGCGTCATCAGTGGAAAAAATCAGCATTAGAAAAAATTATGCTCAAAATCAACAAAGCGTTATGCAACCAGAAAAATTGGTAGAATCGACAAAAATACACACATATATATATACTAACTGTGTAACTGTGTGGTGTGGAGTGGAGTAAAATTTAAAACCATCTGTATACGTACTACAGTTAGCAATGCAAATTGCAAATCTTGCATGCAAACTTGCAATTTGCAAAATTGCATCACAAAGAGCGAGTTATGCCTACAGTGTAGGTCGACTAAAGTCATAAGCCATAAGCAAAACAAACTCCGAAAGTTAGTATGAAGCTTAAAACAGACCATAACTTCTACAGTTAACCTTTACTCAAAATTCAAAGTCCATTTTCTCTGCGTCAAACACTCATCCAAAGTCAAACCTCTACACGCCAAAGTTTAATTCCTAATTTTCAAGTACCAAAGCTAAAATTCAAGTTAAACACAAAAATCTCACAGTACTATACTACACTGTACAGACGTAATTTAGTCACCACCACGAACGACTACGTACGCATACGTGCCTCTATTATACAAACGTAAACGTGTCTTGTAGTATCACAAACTATTTGAACGATATGCAGGCTGGCAGTCATAAACTATTTAATTCAAACGATATGTTACAATTTACAAGAAAATATTTCAGACAAATGAGAGTGAGACAGCCACAGTATATATAGGAATCTGCGTAAAACAGTAGTATATATATATATATACGTACGTATATACAAAAAATACAGAAGAGGTGAGAATAAGGTACCCGCGGGTTGGATTCAAATGAATTCTTTCAACCTACATCGAACCGTGTCACAGCGACCGTTTAAAATTCTACAAGAAATTGTTACATACATAGCAAAATTATGCAAAACGAAGGGCTACTCAAGAAATTCTAGTGGAGTGAGGCACTTAATGTAGAGCGTAACAATTAACTAACATATACGTACCTATAGATAGTTTATATGTAAGCAGAATAAGGTAAGGAACCAACAGGTACGCTAATTGCTCAGATACGTTTATCCTACCTATACTTATGACTTAGGTACGTACGTCTCTCAAATTCATTGGAAGAAGGGTTCAGTCTAAAATTATATACCCCTTGACTGCCAGACAGACAGACAGCTAATTGCTACATACGTACAGGATAACTGTTACGAAAGTTTAGTAGGTGGATCGAATTTCACAAATCGCTTCTAGCTACGTATTTGCTTTATCCGAAGAAGGTAAAGGTAAAGGTAAAGAAAGGCGAACCCTGGATAATATCTTCATCTTAAGGAGTGTAGGTGCTCAGTCCCGAATACACAGCCGTAGTGCCAGAAGTGTCACCTCAAATGATGACTACATCCGTGGAAGGAGGGCAACCTTCCTATCACGCTGCTCACAGACTCCTGGTACCTTCCCACAATAGTGGTATATATACATATCGATCAATTAAGGATGGACAGCTGGGTGGGCTACAGCCTAAAGCGAACCGACATGTGCCTAGTCCCTTGCACAAGAGGATCTGTGAAAGCCTTGTGACATCGGGGATTTGAACCTCGGATCCTTAGTCGGATCCCTTATCCACTTGGCCAAGGCCAACCGGCTGTTGGGTCACCTACATAAACAACACCATAGAAGATGCTCAGTGAATCTTTAAGCTGGACACCTACCTATATAATTATGTACATGATGGATGATGGTGATGATGGAATGAAATGAAATTAAAATTAAATTAAATACATTTAGGTATTTTCAGAGAGAGGGATGTTGGTGGAGTTTATAAAAACGATTGACAAATCCACTGAGTAAAACTTGCCTACTTTGGCATAATTTTAATCAATTTTAGGCTTACGGTGCGCATTGGATATACACTACGGGGAGGGTGGCACCCTGATAGATAGAGATAGATATATAGATTAATCAACTATCAACCAAAATTATATACTCACAGAACTCTAATTTACAGAAACTAAGCTGGCCGAGTCTGAACCAATATTTATATGTACAAAATACAAAACTATATATATACATATATATAAAGTCTTTCTTTCATGCTATGCAATCCGATGGGAGAGACAAAGTGATTTCTGGTATATACATCCTCCTGTGGAGACGGACTTTGCCCATGTTTGATCTCAAAGATCGTGATTCCTTATTCATACTGAAATCCGACTAAAAGTATCATTCTAAAAAATCGGAACCGCAGATAATAGTGAATTTTCAGAGAAAACGGCAAAGGACGCATGTAAACCTGTCTGTAGTTGTACCCAGCGAAATTTTATCGAGGCCAGAAATCGACAGAAAAGGATGGATTGCATATCATGTAACTTTCACACAATTAAATAAAAGCAAATGTCAGAAAATGTCAGAGAATATCACAAAACAAGGTCCGTATGTGGAAGTTTTTCCATTCAATGGCAGCAGTTAGTAGTCGGTGTGGTGGGAAAATATAAACAGTAAACACAGGGATTCTTTTAAATGAAAATTCGCAAAAAATAGAAGAGTCAAGAAAATAAGGCGATTATGTCTTGAGTAAATTCTCAAGGCCACCCACACAACAAGTAAATATATACAATAATTTGACAACAGACAGAGAAATGAATAGGGCATGAAATTGAGTAGAAAATATAAAAAAACACCAAAAAGAGTAATCTAAATTTTTCAAATCTAAACTTTTGGTTAATCAATTGATTATACATCACCCAATGGATCACCAGCAGTTGTTAGGATCAAATAATATATATATACATAAAAAAACTAACACAAACTTGAGCCAAGCAATTCGAAAGCAGGAACTTTAGAAAAAATAATCGACGAAGGAACTCAAACAAAATAAACTTTGCAAAAACCTTGAGTTATAAGGGCGACGGGAAATTAATAAAATTGAACCTCGTTAAAGTTTGAATAGGCGCATAAATTCTATCTCGCTGAAAGTTAATTGGCCAAGTGAGACCTCAGTCAAATCTCACACCGGCAGGCAAGGCAGGCAGAAAATTGACGGCAATAACGCGTTGCAATGGAAAACTTTTAATCAAAAAAAGAGTTCCGAAGAAAACAAGGTGAGGAAAACTTAACTTAAAATCACTGAAATCAACAGCGAGGTCGACCATTTCCGTCTCAGTTTTTAAGTCATTTATTCTACAAAAGGTGACATTACAGTTTTCAACATGGGCAAACTGCATTTTTTCTACTTAAGCTTAACTTCCGCCACAAGGAAGACCATGGAGAATTTGACTTCAAAGTAGTAAACAATACAAAATTCAAGGGATATGACATTATTTTGAGCGGAGGTGGAACATAATCCTGCTATATAGATGTACATTCTTGAGTATTATTATCTATACGGCATACACCTATACTACAGATTACAAAAATATTTGAGCGGAAAATAAAATAACGTTCACTCCATTAGCCTAATGAATATTAATTTTAATACGTCTTATTAGAGATGCATCGGGGTCGACACTACAGAAACAGGGACGACGGGTCAAAATAACATATTTTCAAAACCTTTCCAAAGAATGTAGTTTTGGGGAATAACAGCAAACAGGCAAACAAACGTTATTATTGCTGGTTTTGTAGTTTTGTACTAATCAGCGAGAAGACTGTTCTGTTCAGCGAGAAAACCTAACGAATTTGTAACCATTGCAAACTACGTATTTTTAACATTAAAATTTGCACATTTTTGGACAGAAGTTTCACTATCAAAAATTTAAAAATTCAAAAATTCAAAAATTTAAAAAATCTCAATTCTTAGCACAAGTTCCGGTTAGTGCCCTGATGCATCCTTACTTTTCATGCTATTATACAGATAACGACAGAACGGTAGATCCATCTAGCATTCTTCAGCGAAGACAAGACTAGGCCAAAGCAAAGAAGCGCAATCAATGCTATCAGTCAAGAGAGCCGATCTTTACCCTCAAAAGTTTTTGAACACAGTTTTGAAGAAATTTTTTGACACCTCCATATGTCCCAAAAGTTTTCTAATTATGGCCGACAGCCAAAACCTTACCTACTGTAGTGTCAAAACTGTGCACGCAATGCAATGAAAGCGATATATATACTCATACTGTATATAAGTTATCCTGGAACCCAAATGAAGCTACTGTGTATATTCAAATTCCTAATCAAAATCGTGAGCGCAAAGCAAAATTTCTATAAAAAGGTTACAAACTCTAATCCGAAACTTAAACATCCATTAAAATGGTCCATACACCTTCAATTTTTACAGTGACAATTTGAAGGTCGACAAAAACTACGCGCACTCTATCAATCAAAAACTGTCAGGATTAAGAAGAGTCAGCAATAAAACGCCTCCCTCTTATGATTGACCTTAAAACTATTCAAAACTTTTCAAAGAAAACATTATAATCCCCTTCATTTCTGGCAAAAAAACTAAAATTACAGAGCGAACTTTTGACAACTTCTTCATCATTTCTGCACAACTTGTAGCAAGAATACATTTTTAACTGTCAATCAAACCATCCTAAACTGGCGACTGAAACGCACTTTTTTCAGATATTTTTCTGAATCATTACACCAAAACTTCTTTGGTATGTAGCTCTGGCGAATAAAATGTACAACATGGAAGTGGGCAATTTTGCAAATTAGATGAATATTCGCGCTGTAGAAGAGGCGCTACCTACATTCTGTATGAATTTGATATCGTTATGAATAGGTTTTAAAAACACTATCAGAAAATCTGGAATAGGCTTCCGTTCTGATTGCAAACACTAAAATTGATAGAGAATGAAAAGGGAAACAACGATCGTCCCAGGCGCCAGATTTGAGATATTACCGATTCCTAGATTTCTAGAAGCAATGTGGAGTTATGGCTTCCAATTACTTTGGACCTGCCCTGTTATTGTTGTTGTTGCAAATGCCGGCCTCGTCGACTGATCCGGTCATATGTGGACTCATCCGTATCCACAAGTCCAGCACACGTCTTAATATTCGTCAGCCCATGTATCTGTCACGTCCCAAACCCGAAATCGCACAAAACTAGTTTTGTGAGGCTCAAACCTCACAAAACCCGTTCTGTGAGGCCTTGTCTCACAAAACTAGTTCTGTGAGGTTCATGCCTCACAAAACCCGTTCTGTGATGCCATTTCTCACAGAACTAGTTCTGTGAGGTCACTTTCCTCACAAAACCCAAAATGATTGCAAATTCAATATTATATTGCTATTTTAAAAGTTTATTGATGACTTATATATATATATATAATTCCATGACTTCCTGACTTTCAATGAAACTTTTCAACAACAAATTTCCATCAATTCAAATTCTTGAATATGTTTACTGGTTCCAAAATGGCAAATTACTACTCTAGTTATTTAATTTACTGAAATACATATTAAGCTTTCGATATATCAAGGAAAGCACCATTGATTTTATACCCAAATAAAATATATAAATAAAATTTAATTTAAGTTTTTATATAAATTTTAACTGAATGTCAAGTAAGTATACAAGTAAGGTCAAATGCTTAAAATAATATTTGTTTATATTCAGGGTTTTTTCAAAATTTTACCTGTGTCTTATTGTGTGTTTTTATAAGAAAATGTGTGTTTTAAAAAAATCTGTGTTTTTCCTGAAATTCTCTTTTCGCAGTATTAACACGTTTTTAACGGTTTTTACAGCATTTATAACTATATTTAGCATTTTTCGCGTGTTACAGAAGAAATATACGTGTACGTGTACAAGTATTTAGTATCAAATGCTTGAAATAATATTTTTTAAATTAATTAACTAAACTTAGTTGGGAAAATGAACTTTTAGAACTTCGAATTTCAAAAATGGTGAACTTAAAAGTGTTTACTCATTTTTATACCGGTTACTCTCTGGCATGTTTTATTGTTTGAAAGTGTGGGGGGAAGTGGGGGGAGAGCCCTAGGTACAAATATAAATTTTTAGCGAAAATTTTTGAAAATTTGACCTCAAAAACATAATTTCGAACAACATTGAAATATCGTTTATAAAGACTAAGCAAGCTATATTATGTTCTATATTTCTTCTGTAACACGCGAAAAATGCTAAATATAGTTATAAATGCTGTAAAAACAGTTAAAAACGTGTTAATACTGCGAAAAGAGAATTTCAGGAAAAACACAGATTTTTAAAACACACATTTTCTTATAAAAACACACAATAAGACACAGGTAAAATTTTGAAAAAACCCTGAATATAAACAAATATTATTTTAAGCATTTGACCTTACTTGTATACTTACTTGACAGTCAGTTAAAATTTATATAAAAACTTAAATTAAATTTTATTTATATATTTTATTTGGGTACAAAATCAATGGTGCTTTCCTTGATATATCGAAAGCTTAATATGTATTTCAGTAAATTAAATAACTAGAGTAGTAATTTGCCATTTTGGAACCAGTAAACATATTCAAGAATTTGAATTGATGGAAATTTGTTGTTGAAAAGTTTCATTGAAAGTCAGGAAGTCATGGAATTATATATAAGTCATCAATAAACTTTTAAAATAGCAATATAATATTGAATTTGCAATCATTTCGGGTTTTGTGAGGAAAGTGACCTCACAGAACTAGTTCTGTGAGAAATGGCATCACAGAACGGGTTTTGTGAGGCATGAACCTCACAGAACTAGTTTTGTGAGACAAGGCCTCACAGAACGGGTTTTGTGAGGTTTGAGCCTCACAAAACTAGTTTTGTGCGATTTCGGGTTTGGGACGTGACATATCTAAGACAGGTTACTGGCATTTTTTTATATAGTGGGAGGACCCACTTTCCGGCAAGCCCCCACCCACTTTTTCGGTGGACGCCCAAAAGTGACAAAAAGTCAAGTTTTTAAGGTCAAATTTTCAAAAATTATCTGAATTTTTAGCTAATTTACGGACTTATAAGCTCATTTTAAGCTAAATAACAGCGATTGTTTGCATTAAAAACGCTAATTTTTCGCTAAAAATTTAGGTATATTGGCTCGCCCCCCCCCACTTTCAAAACCCTAAAAAATGCCAGGGATAGAATGGGTGGGCTGACTAGCTCGGTAGTGTAATTTTAGGACAGGAGATTGACGAATGTGTTGATTCGACATGACGGATATCATGCCCCCGTAGAATGCAGAATCATTTCACGCCGTTGATCAAACGTATGCCAAGGAGCACCTGTGGCTGAGGGGATCTCCATTTGATGGGGTGCATGCCCATCAGATTTCCCACGGAGGCGCATTCTCAGAGCTGGAAGTGGGTCAAAACTTTTGACCCACACCCGTGACCCGCGGCCAATTATTTGACCCACATGACCCACTTTTGATTGAAGATGCTCTAAGGCTAAATCTTTGTCAATAATAAAATAATGGTGATTTTTATGCGTTTAAAACAGTTGAGCGTGACTGCAGCTTGATAAAAAGCAACTGAATTGAATATATAGAATTTATAATTTTCGTAATTAAAATCAAAGGTAGAAAAATAGAAAATTAGCAAATACAAAATTTGATCAAGTAGGAAAATCCTTAAGGAGTCGACGGTGGTAATTGTTTGTTACATATAAAACGTCAGAGCATGTTACGGGAAATCTTGCAATCTGTCTAACATTGTATACATACTATTCTAACTTGCATATATTTTTGCATGTGCCATATGCTTACAGAAATCGAGAAATCACACTAGTGCTAGATGGCAAATACTGTCGTTTCTCAAGATATTGACACCCCTTTGTGGATGCTGGGATAATTGTGGTCAGATTTTATATAAAATACAAAAATAGTCAATGTTAGAATTCGGCGAAGCCGAAAATGTTTTGAGATTTTAATGCTAAAATCAAATTTTTTGAGCCTCGACTGACCCACTTTTGACCCACCACTGACCCGCGGGTCACACGTCGTGACCCACACCCGACCCGACCCGCGGGTACCCGTGACCCACTTCCAGCTCTGCGCATTCTATTGCACCTCCCAATATAGGCCTCGGCCTCAGCAATGGTGCCTGAATTTTGTAAATGTTGGGTATATAATGTTTGATGAAAATTATTTACTTTTAAATAGCAAAATAAAGCAAAGCATGCCTAATTTCTCACATGGAGAGTATTTGTTGCATTGGTTGTAAAACCCTAAATAGAAAATGCTAGTAATTGAAACAGCAGGCCGGACCAAGAACCTTCGCATAGCGCAGAGATTTGATTTGGTGTATATTAGAGACCTGCATTACGGCCCCGCGGGCCGGGCCGAGCGGGCCAACAGCCAAAGTTCACGGGCCGGGCCGGGCCGCGGGCCGAAGCTCACGGGGCGGGCCGGGCCACGGGCCGTGTTTTCGGTTTGCTCCCATTAGTTTTGCCAGATTTTACTGAAGAAAAATAACTCAAATGTTTAGCTTGAAAGAATTTTGTGCTTCTTGGTCATGTTTATTACTTTTCAGGAACTAATATTCAGTATTTTCATATCATAAATGTTACTGTGCATTCTGTTTAAATTAAACAGTCGATTCAATTGTTAAATAAATGCTGGATATTCTTCAAGTTTTAACGTTATCGGTATAATCAGTATGCTTATGCTCATTTCTTGATTCGCGAAAGGCCTAGTCAAAAAAATTATCATTTCAAATGTTGTCCATCACAACCCTGTGGTTCATAACATTCGGAACATGCACTTCAAACTGCTAAAATTCGGAACGATCAATTTAAACTGTTAATTGCAAAAGTTGGTGCTCAAAAATAGTGTCTAATCTCTCAATTCATTGATGCAATTTTTGCGACTATAATACAGAAACTTCAAACTAAATTTCAATAAAAAATTTTGGAATTTTTTGAAATTTTGCACTTTCTGCAAAAATGAAAAATTTAGCGGGCCGGGCCGGGCGGGCCGAAAAATTTGACGGACCGGGCCGAGCGGGCCAAAACCCTTCACGGGCCGGGCCAAGCGGGCCAAAACCCTTCACGGGCAGGGCCGGGCCGGGCCGCAAAAATTCGGCCCGTGCAGGTCTCTAGTATATATATAAAGGTACTCTAAAGTGGTAGATGTCAAGCACGTATGTACATGGAGAGGAAACTGACAAGTTAAAGCAATTTTCCAAAAATGCAACAACTCTAAAAACAGAGACACGACAGGAACTGAAAATAATCTTTTTCTCCTAATAACATTATTACAAAGCTGGCAGCACAATCTGTCATTCAGAAATTACATGTATGTTAGTAGATTTCCTGGCAGCATAGCATACACCTATCAAATGTTCAGAAAATGACTCATTTATATAAATTATGCATACTTTATAAATGTGGGTAGTCACGCAATCAGAAAAAAGGAACGCCTGTTGACTATATAGCAGATATTATATGCATAAACTAGATCAGATAATTAGTTTTTCTTGACAGCATTAAATAGTTAAAACTATATACAGACGCTGGTTTTAGTGGAAAACAAAAAGATGGGCTGAAAACCTCTTAACCTAACCTAACAGAAGAATTAGTGCGGATGGTTGTTAGGTAACTATATATATATATACGTATATATATATTGGTAACTATAACTATATAACAAAATTACTATTATATGTTAGTTAACTGTATCTGCAGAGCAAAACCAAAAACATCAAGACGCCGACTATCAATATTATACCCACGAGCTACGACAGTGGTGAGCATGTCATTAAAACGTTCATTTCAATTATTATTTCATCAGACTAAGTTTCATCTCTAAAGTTAATCTTAATATTGCTGGCTTTACGTATATTAATCGCCACAACAACAGGTGCAAAATGTAATCAAGGAAACAGACCCCCCCACATCAAAACAAGTCAGAAGGAATCCCATCTAGATCCGTCTAAGACTATAAGCGGTAGAACTTATTCGTGCCTCGGTGAGGCAACCACCTCCCCCTCTTAGCGTTTGCAACGCCCTCTGTACCAAGGGATAACTACCTTCAGGATGGTAAGTCACTGGCTTAGTTTAGGCCAAAATTTATGGGGAGGGCGATATGGGGGGGCTCAAAGTTGCCCCCCATCGACGGAGGGGAGGGGGCTCACCAAAATGGGGGGCATGGTTTTGAAAAAATTTTGCAAAGTTTTTTGTGCAAAAACTGCCAAAATCGCTAAAAAGTTACTAGTTTTAGGTGTTTTTAGCAGTGTAAAAATAGCAAAAACTTCGTTGAAATTCCGGCGAAGCCGGAAAAAAGTTTGAAAATTTAGGGCAAAAATTGGCATTTTTTGGGTTGGGGGGGGAGGTCAAAATTTATGGGGGAAACGTCGAATGGGAGGGGAGGTTGCTCAGGAATTATACCACATCGATACACCAACAAAATTACTTGTACCGTACTCTTACCTCCACAAACGGCTATCTGCATATTTGGTGTACACCAGGTCAGATCTTCCCCCGGCAGCCTCACGGCCCCGGCTACAAACCAGCCCAGATCAAGCACCAGAGGGCGCTGTAGACGAAGACAGACGGCAGCAAACGGATTGATACGAAACGTTACAAAGGCAAAGTTATCTTTAGCCGTAGTACCAGAAAAGGCGGTCTTCTGCCTTTGATCTTTGCCAGTGGGTGGTCCCAGATCATAGGCCAGAACGTTACGAATTTGCCCAGGCTGTGGCATTAGGGCACCGAAACTGAGCGTTTTTTTGGGCAAATTAAAGGTCAGACCCAGCGGGGTCCATCGGCCCGGGACAAGACGACTGTCCAGCCAACGAAAATCGTCAATTTCTGAGGAAGAATTGACAGAAATTCGACCCCTACTGCCTTCCCAGAACCTTAGTTCAACCATTTTTTCGCCGCTTAATTTTGCTCCTTTTCGGGCAGTTTCAGCAGCGTTTCCAGCAGAATTTTCCAGGGAATCACTTTCCGCATTTGGTGAAGTAAACGGAGTCACCGATGCATATTTGATGACAGTTGTCAGGACAATCTTATTTTCATCCGTTTCAGAGGATTCTTGGCTAGGAGTAGACTGAGAACCTAGAAAAACAAAGTCATAACGTCAGTCATAATATTTTCACATTATATAAACAAAAATTTTATCATACAAAGACACGTAATCCGAAAATCAATCGAATCACGCATCTATAGTAACAACCAATTACAATAGAAAATAAAGTATTTTTAATCAGACTTAAGATTTCCCATTACGAACTACTGATCGTAAGCAAGCAGCAGCAAACGAAGTTACGAAATACGTAACCCGACGCAGTACGTCCAAACCCTAACTATAGGACCAGGACAGGTTTTTCGGGTTGCAGACACTATAGCGACACTTTGTACAGTAGCTTTCTCATATACAAACCTACTAATTTACGTACAATTATTCCAATTAGTAGTTCCACAACCGTTTTTAGCACAGCACAAAAGTACAAAAAATACCTGGCAGTTCCGTACCGTCACCAGCGCTAGGCTCGTTACAGTACCGCACATAAAACACCAGCTGCAGTGTGGTGGCATTTTGGGCAGCTGGTTGTAAACACCAGGCCAGATTACTGTACCAGCTAACCACAAAGGCACAGACAAAATAGGTTTTCAGCCAGAATGAGGTGAATGGAGACATTGGGGTGAATGGTGACATTGAGTAACCGACTAAGTATTATCGCTCGCAACTCGATCAAGTTGGCAGCAAAACGACCACAATCCAACAGCCCAGGCCAGTGCTTAAAGAGCTACAGGTCGGCGTCATTGGATCATTAACATTAATATATATCGCAGCCTGAAATAAGACAAGCCTTAATATATATTAAAAAGCTTCAGTAAATGTTAAAAATAAGTTAAGCCGTTCAGGCCCTGACAAGTCAAACCATAAAAGTCCACAATTCGCAAATCGAAGAATCAAGAGCAAAAGATACGATATAAGGCAAGCAAATAATCACAAAGCACAGACGTCAGACAATCACATAAATTATATACCACATAAAAATAACTCAGATCTTTTGGTATATTCAAGTTGGCTAATCCTCCCAACTTCAGAATAACACCAAATCGTCCGTGAAGGTTTTTCCGGTTACCACCCTCACAGCCTAGCACACACCTAACTCTCAGGAAGGGCACAGATTCAAATAATATATATCCACTACAGGAAGCTTTCAACCTAGATTAAATTCATATTAAAATAAACGATAAGCCTAATAGTTACGCAATAATGCTCAGACTAAAAAGCAGAGATTGTGTGTGAGAGAGAGCAAAGCACCGAGCCAGGAGGTTAGAAAGCAAACTCTACCTAATTTACTATATGACAAAATTTCCTACGTATTTATCTGTGCCTACATAGCCAGGTTAGGTTAAGGTACGCAAAGCCAAACATAGACATTTCTACACCTCTATTTTGAGTCAAAGCCCAATAGCTGTTCATAGAGCTGTGCTACTCTATAGCTATAATAGAGACACATAAGCATGCGGCGGTATGATACACATTCACCAAGCCAAAATATTGCATAAGAATGGTTGGTAAAACAATCAGTATATATATATATATTAGAGATGCACCGGGGCCGCCACTACCGGGGCCGGGGCCTCATCGTGGCCCCGGCCGGGGCCGGGGCCACCTTGGCCCCGGTACCGGGGCCGGGGCCTAGAAATTGGGGGTCCAAATCGAAAATTTTCAAAAATTTTCTTGAAAATTTAGATTTTGCAAAAATGTTTGACATATATACAAACGTTACTATAGTTGTTTTCATTCATATCAGCGCAAAAATAAACGATTTGTAACACTTTTTGACTTTCGAAAATTCAAAATTTTGGTCAAAAAATGTCAAAAATTAACAAAATTTTTTCTAACTTATGGCCCAGGTAGCTACAAGGGGCCTGACCACCGGGGCCGGGGCCTGACTACCGGGGCCGGGGCCGGAGCCTCCCTATATATATATATATATATATATATATATATATATATATATATATATATATATATATATATATATATATATATATATATATATATATATATATATATATATATATATACAGTATCCCGGAATCACAACAAAATCAGATCTTCGAACGATTTCTTGTAAATGTTGTAATCGGTGATATTTTATATTATTATATAAAATATATAAAAATAAAAATATAAAATATATATATATTATATATATATATATATATACAGTATCCCGGAATCACAACAAAATCAGATCTTCGAACGATTTCTTGTACATGTTGTAATCGGTGATATTTTGACTAGCCCCCTCTTGATTGACTGGCTTCTGACGCAGACAGCAAATTAGTCATGCTCATAAATCATGTGGCCACCTTCCTTTGTAAATGACCATTTCATATGAAAGGAATTGCTATCTACATAGAAACTAGGAGGTTATTACGAAGGTGAAGGTAAGCTTATTGGGACCACACGCATAGATATTAAAATTAGCATAGAAGACGAAGAAGAAAAAGAGAAAGAAATATATATATATATATATATATATATATATATATATATATATATATATATATATATATATAAGTATATAAAACTAGACACGCCAAGTCCCGTGCATAAAATCAACTTAAACAATTATTTGAATCAACAAAAATATACAGAAAGGTAAAGTACAGCGTTACGAGTACATAAGATCTATATACGAAATATATAATTTAGATTCCTACACAGAGGAGGAGTAGGCTGGCAGGTAGATTCTCACAGGCATGGAAAACAGTGACCCAAGAAAATTCATAATTACTGACTCGCACTTTACTAGAAGAGTTCAGCTGAATCAAACATACACTGCAGAAACCTTTCCTTAACGTAGACTAATTAATGAGTATGCCCAGATACAGAAAACGTATATAACTGTGCATCGCAAATAGGACCTTTGCGGCCGCAAATAGGAAAAATTGTAAAAAGTAAATTTATATAGCTATGCTGTAACTCTTGGGCATGGAGATTTTCAGAGGGGAGTCGCTATCCGAAAAAACACATAATAAATATATTATGTACCGTATTATGCCAAACAGTGGTCCATGGGCGTTTTTTCGGAATTTCGTATTTGATTTTTGTAATCCAAAAAAGCGCCCACCCCCCGAAAAAACGCCCATGGGCTACTTTTTGGAAACAGCCTTATAATTTCTGCTTAGCCAATTTTCGATAAATTCGATAAATTTTTGCGGACGACAGAGTGCTCGAGAAGTGTCAGTTGTTCACATGTCAATCCAAAGAACATAATTGATTCTAAGCCTTGAAATAGCTTAATCAGCCACAATTTTGTTCACGAACTTTTAGTTTTTCAGGGCATGCAAGTGAGCATTGAGAAATCCAAAAAAGCGAACACCCCCCGAAAAAACGCCCATGGGCGTTTTATCGGGTGGGCCACTGTTTGGCATAACAAGATAACAAAAATGCTCCTTTGTCGCATGTAAAATACATATGAGTCCCCAGGAGGCAGGTTGTACAATAGCAGAAGACAAGATCCACCCTGTAAAATACATATGAGTGGAGTGGGGTTGTAAAAGAATGAAGACAAGCTGCAACCGCGAACCATATGAGCCTGCCCTATAACGAGGCTCATATTGGCGTTGTGATGATAATGATACTTTGACGACAAATTACAATTATGATCATTAAATGCACTTATGATCAACTGTATTTAAACTTTATGCAATTTAACCAACTTGAAAAAAGCTATGCTGTATACATGGTTGTTCAGAAAATCAAGTGCAGTGCCAATTAAACTTTAAACATTTAGTAAAACGGCTATATACTCGAAACAGACTTATTTCCTAAATCCTATTAAATATATATAAGGTATTTTTATAAATATTATATTAACGCAAACGAACCAAAGCAGGATTATAAATAACACATGACATGTGCATGTGATAGGCACTGGTGAGATCATTAGGTAACTTTGCAGGATGTACGTATTTACACACACACATATATATATATATATGTTGTATATATATAATGTGTACTGTACAGATAAATAGAAAGGTAAAAACTCTGGTACAGAATACAGATTGATGTTAGGTACGTCAATATGAGCCTCGTTATAGGGCAGGCTCATATGGTTCGCGGTTGCAGCTTGTCTTCATTCTTTTACAACCCCACTCCACTCATATGTATTTTACAGGGTGGATCTTGTCTTCTGCTATTGTACAACCTGCCTCCTGGGGACTCATATGTATTTTACATGCGACGAAGGAGCATTTTTCTTATCTTGTCTTCAGTTCTTTTACATGCTCCACTGGTATATATCTTGTCTTCAATTCCTTTACATAAGCTCTTACATAAGCCTTTAAATAAGCAAATTTGACCACTTTTGAAAAATTTTATTTTTGACCCTAAATCGCCTAAGTCCCCACCCCACCCCACCACAGCACTCTACAGCCACTTTGAGCATGCAGTTCTATGACAAAAGTTGCTCAGCTCGCTAAGGGCTTTCATTTGGTACCAAATTTGACCACTTTTGAAAAATTTCATTTTTGACCGAAAATCGCCTAAGTCCCCACCCCACCCCACCACAGCACTCTACAGCCACTTTGAGCATGCAGTTCTATGACAAAAGTTGCTCAGCTCGCTAAGGGCTTTCATTTGGTACCAAATTTGACCACTTTTGAAAAATTTTATTTTTGTCCCAAAATCGCCTAAGTCCCCACCCCACCCCACCACAGCACTCTACAGCCACTTTGAGCATGCAGTTCTATGACAAAAGTTGCTCAGCTCGCTTAGGGCTTTCATTTGGTACCAAATTTGACCACTTTTGAAAAATTTCATTTTTGTCCCAAAATCGCCTAAGTCCCCACCCCACCCCACCACAGCACTCTACAGCCACTTTGAGCATGCAGTTCTATGACAAAAGTTGCTCAGCTCGCTTAGTGCTTTCATTTGGTACCAAATTTGACCACTTTTGAAAAATTTCATTTTTGACCCAAAATCGCCTAAGTCCCCACCCCACCCCACCACAGCACTCTACAGCCACTTTGAGCATGCAGTTCTATGACAAACGTTGCTCAGCTCGATTAGGGCTTTCATTTGGTACCAAATTTGACAACTTTGGAAAAATTTTATTTTTGACCACTTGACCCCCCCTACCCGTTTGACCCTTCAAACGGCAAAGTGGAACCAGCTCAGCAAAATGGGTGGGTCGGACGGCAAAACGGACACCGGGAATGAGCTGGGCGCACCAAAAAACCCCTATGGACAAAGTTTTGAAAGGCTAAGTACAGTCCTATATGATGTTCCCGGAAGTCTGTACTGACCGGACCCTCCAGATGGTAAAATGGAACCATCCCAGCAAGATGGGTAGGTCGGACGGCAAAACGGACACCGGGAATGAGCTGGGCGCACCAGAAAACCCCTATAGACAAAGTTTTGAGAGGCCAAGTAAAGCCTACTATGGACCTCCAGGAATCGGTTTCCGACCTGAC
>JASAND010021296.1:0-13766 GCA_030248195.1 Trissonchulus latispiculum | reverse complement strand
ATAAACATAGGCAAATTTTGAAATTTTTTAAAATTGTCTATTTTCGGCAGTTTAAGCATCCTATCGTGTAGAAAACGTGTTTTTCTTGTATTTAGAGCCAAACTAGACCCATTTTTAAGGCAAAAATAAGCATTTTTTGGTAAAATTGAAATTTTGGCTTGAAATGGCACCGTGTTCGATTTAGACCCCCTGGACCACCCATAACAGTACGAACCCAGGTAAAACCTATACCAATTTAATCTATAGGCTCTATTAAACAAATGTATGTATTGGTTTGACCTTTCAGGGGGTCAATGGTTACAAAAAAAATTTAATTTTGAAAAGTGGGTTTTTTCCCGCCGTGGGTTTTTTTTCCCGCCAACTCCAGGTCACCCCCAGGTCGCACCGGAGGGGTCAGAGCAGTGTGACATATATCATCATGAAGCGCAACCGATGCCCTACAGGTACATATAATCCGCTTTGGTCTAAGTCTTTCCAGTAGTTCAGGGTGGCCCGGCAAAGTTTGCCAAATTTCGGCACTTGGTCGGACCAAAATTTCCAAAAATTTCAAAGTCCCAAAAAATTTGCAGGGAAGCAGTGGGAGCAACCATAATACACCCTCCAGGGTTATTTTGGATGCTCTTCAAGATAGGCTATTAAAATCCTAGATAGCTCATACCGGTAAGCCCACACTGGGGCTGGGTTTTTTTTCCCGCATTGGCGAGTGGGTTTTTTGGCCAGAACTTTTTAATGGTTTGACATATCGAAATGCTGATTATACAGGTAGCTAGGCCTAGTCGTAAGCTTTCTTATGAGCTATAGAACACCTCTGTAGGGTGTGCCGTTAGCGAGAAAAATTGTCCCCAAACTGGCGGGAAAAAAACCCAATGCGGGGAAAAAACCCATATGCGGGAAAAAACCCACCCAAAAAATTTTTGGCAAGCTGCCAGGAGCATTTCTAACCATTCCAAATGAAAGAGCGGGTTGTTTTAGTACAACTGCATCAAAATATATTAGTTTTTTTATTAAAATTGAGGTCATATGGTCATTTGAAAATGTTGTATCTTTAACACATAAACATAGGCAAATTTTGGAAATTTTTTTAAAATTGTTTATTTTCGGCAGTTTAAGCATCCTATCGTGTAGAAAACGTGTTTTTCTTGGTTTTAGAGCCAAACTAGACCCATTTTAAGGCAAAAATAAGCATTTTTGGTCAAAATTGAAATTTTGGCTTGAAATGGCACCGTGTTCGATTTAGACCCCCTGGACCACCCATAACAGTACGAACCCAGGTAAAACCTATACCAATTTAATCTATAGGCTCTATTAAACAAATGTATGTATTGGTTTGACCTTTCCGGTCAATGGTTACAAAAAAAATTAATTTTGAAAAGTGGGTTTTTTTTCCCGCCGTGGGTTTTTTCCCGCCAACTCCAGGTCACCCCCAGGTCGCACCGGAGGGGTCAGAGCAGTGTGACATATATCATCATGAAGCGCAACCGATGCCCTACAGGTACATATAATCCGCTTTGGTCTAAGTCTTTCCAGTAGTTCAGGGTGGCCCGGCAAAGTTTGCCAAATTTCGGCACTTGGTCGGACCAAAATTTCCAAAAATTTCAAAGTCCCAAAAAATTTGCAGGGAAGCAGTGGGAGCAACCATAATACACCCTCCAGGGTTATTTTGGATGCTCTTCAAGATAGGCTATTAAAATCCTAGATAGCTCATACCGGTAAGCCCACACTGGGGGTGGGTTTTTTTCCCGCATTGGCGAGTGGGTTTTTTTCCCGCTTGACTATACGTATATATATACGTACTGTATTAATGCAGTCACTAAGGACCTATGAATGAATTCAAATGCTACAATGATATTCAAAATAGAAACGAAAGCATGAATTCACGATATTCTTATAATAGGACACGTATAAATAAATAATTATGACTTGATAAAGTATATATAAATAAACGCAAATTCAGTGTGCAGTTTATTTTCGCAGTCAGAAGTAAAATCAAAATTACAAACAACCCGCGCCTACGGCGCTGAAGTTTTCAACAAATGCTACTTTTATATATCTATATATATGTATATATATATTTATTATAATGGAGTAAAATTTGATGATATCTATATATATATAGTTCAATATAAATTAAATACGAACAACACTGTTGCAACACAGCTGGGCAGAAACTCCGGCTCCGGCACCTCTGCCTCCGGCTCCGGTTACCCGAAGAAGCACAATTTGAAAGATGTAGTTGAAATTTGGTAGGGGCAGGTTTTCGGACCTGCTGATTTTCAAAAAGGCAAAAATTCTAAAATTTTAGTTGATAAGGGGGCCCAAGGCGATCAAAAAGATTTTTTCTTCGCTTTTGTTCAAAAGTTGTACGTGTATATCTAGGGTTTTCGGGGTCGCTGAACACGAATCTGGAGTCCGCTTTTGGATTCAGCTTTTCGTTAGCTCAGGATAAGCTTGCATCTTAAGCTTATATATATACATGTTTAGCTTATATTAAGCTAACGAAAAGCTGAATTCAAAAACGGACTTCATATTCGTGTTCAGCGACCCCGAAAACCCCTATATATAAGACTTTTGAGCAAAAACGAAGACAAAAATGTTTAGATCCCCTTGGTCCCCCCTTACCCAGTGTTTTTTTTTCTCAAAAACGCGTGTAATTACACACTTTTTTCTGGAAAATAGCAAAAAGATTGTGGCGACTGTGTAACGTTACACCAAAATTTTGGACAAATTTTACCAAATGGTCGGAACTTTTTCCAATGCTCATTCATTTGTTTCCACATATTTATCGTTTCTGGGGGGCTTCGCCCCCCAGACCCCCCTTTAGAACCATGTATTGCATTTTTTTCGGTATTATTTAAGTATATATTAGTTATATATTAGTTATATGCATATTATATTTGCTATATTTGTTCGTTCTTGTATTCGAAACGCGTACACACCAAAATTTTTCAGCTTATGAAGCAAAATTTAACTGGTTCCTTGCCAAGTTTTGTGCTACAGGAGGCCATTCGAAAAATTATGCTCCTTCGGTCTCGGTGCACTGGTGTTTTCCTTCGTTCTATCAAGTCAAAACCAATAAATACAAATCATCATCATGTATATAACTGCTCAATTTTTTAATTTTGTCGATCTGATTTGGTGAAACTCTAAATATTGCTGTAAATAAGATGTTAAAATTTTACTTATAATTTTTCAACGGAAAATTTTAATTTTGTTAACTATAAAATTGTATACATGTGTTAAGCAAAACGCGCGTAAATTAGGAATTTTTAGGTAGTTACACACTTTTTTCTGAAAAATAGCAAAAAATTTTGGAGAGGTGTGTAACGTTAGACATAATCCGTCGGCGAAAAAAACACTGCAACTAAAATTTTAAAATTCTTTTTTTGCATTTATGAAGTCAGCAGGTCCGAAAACCTACCCCTACCTAATTTCAACTCAGTCCGCCAAATTGTGCTTCTTCGGATTTTCAATTCAGCTGTTGGGGGAGGAGATGCGTATATAATGGGAAAGACCCAAATTTGGAAAATAACTTGAAATTGATGCAGAGTGATGCGAAAAAGTGGAGAAAATAACTGGAAAATGTCTGGAAAAAAACTGGGAAATGTCTGGAAAGTGAACCGGAGAGATTCAGAAAAAGTCTGGGAAAAGCCTAGAAAATGTCTGGAAAGTGTCCGAACAAATCCTGAAAAATGGCTGGAAAGTAAAGCTGAGTGATCTGAAAAGATCTAGAAAATGTCTAGAAAATACCCGGAAAACAATCCTGAGTGATGCGGAAAATACCTGGAAAAAGTCTGGAAAATCTCTGGAAAACCCCTGGAAAAAGTCTGGAAAGCGTCTCAAAATTCTCTGGAAAAAGTCTGGAAAACCCCAGGAAAAACATTTTTCAGATTTTTTCCAGACTTTTTCCGAAAAAGTTTTCCTGTGATTGAGTCTGGGAAATTTGGGTGGGTTTGGGCTCTGGGATTTGGCCATTTGGGTGGGGTCGGGGTCTGCCTCCAAAATTTCGAGGGTGGGGTCAGCACTTTTCCATTTGGGGGGTCCACCGTTCCCCCCCACCCCCCCCCAGGCATAGGTGTAACGGAGATTTGGGAGGGGGGGCTCCACCCCAACATTTTCTGCCCTCCCCCAAATGGAAAAGTGCCGACGACCCTCGAAATTTTGGAGGCAGACCCCCTTCCTCCTTACACCAGGTATGTACACCTATGCCTTTAAGTGAAGGTACCCAAAAGTGGCCTCAAAAACGTTCATGCCCGAAGTTCGAATTTCGGCTGCTGTTTACTAAGGGAAAACCCTAGACAGACATCCCATATTGTATCATAGGGGTCGCGGTAGCGACCCCTATAATATGAGTGAAAATGGTCGAATGACCGTGTAAAACAAGGCTGCGCAGAAGCTGCGCAGATTCCTGCGCAGATCCTGCGCAGATTATGTGCGTAAAAAATTGTACGTGTCGAATTTAGTGATGTTTTTTTCGAGAGTGATGTTTTTTTCCGGTTCTCCGCTTTGACGTCTGGAAAGGGGGTTTTGTAGCTTTAATAACAACAGATAGAAAAATTTTTCCCTATGAAAACCATATATATTCTTGGAGTACGCAACAAAAATAAGCCGATAGGCTAGTTTTTATGCCTCCCAGGGCCGGAAAAAATTTTTGGCGGGGGGCCAAAGTCGGCCAAAACGCTAAAATGGCCAAAAAGTATGCTTCAAAGGCGCCGTAATAAGTCAGACTGGGCTATATATGGGGCAATACTGCCTATATGGCTGAATAGAATGATATTATCAGGGTCGTTCAATTGCTCTATGATTTTCCTGACCCTGAGCGTAATTTTTGGGTGTTGTGGCCTGCCAAAGTTGGTGAATTTTGGGTCCAACTTTGAACATCAGTTTTCTTATTTTGCGACCCGGAAGCCTCAAATCTTGCATACAAAGGTTTTTGCGGACGGAGAATTGATTCCGCTATCAATTTTGCTGCCCGACTGACCCAAGTTGCTGGGCTGGTTCCACTTTGTCGTCTGGAGGGTCATGTCGGCAACCGTTTCCTGGAGGTCCATACTAGGCTCTACTTGGCCTCTCAAAACTTTCTCTATAGGGGTTTTCTGGTGCGCCCAGCTCATTTCCGGTGTCCGTTTTGCTGTACAACGCACCCATGTTGCTGGGCTGGCTCCACTTGACCGTCTGAGGGGTAAGGTCGGTAAGGGGTCAGGTGGTCCAAAATGAAATTTTTCAAAAGTGGTCAAATTTGGTACCAAATGAAAGCCCTAAGTGAGCTGAGCAACTTTTGTCATAGAACTGCATGCTCAAAGTGGCTGTAGAGTGCTGTGGTGGGGTGGGGTGGGGTGGGGACTTAGGCGATTTTCGGTCAAAAATGAAAATTTCCAAAAGCGGTCAAATTTGGTATCAAATGAAAGCCCTCAGCGAGCTGAGCAACTTTTGTCATAGAAATGCATGCTCAAAGTGGCTATAGAGTGCTGTGGTGGGGTGGGGAGGGGACTTAGGCGATTTTCGGTCAAAAATGAAAATTTCCAAAAGTGGTCAAATTTGGTATCAAATGAAAGCCCTCAGCGAGCTGAGCAACTTTTGTCATAGAACTGCACGCTCAAAGTGGCTGTAGAGTGCTGTGGTGAGGTGGGATGGGGACTTAGGCGATTTTCGGTCAAAAATGAAAATTTCCAAAAGTGGTCAAATTTGGTATCAAATGAAAGCCCTCAGCGAGCTGAGCAACTTTTGTCATAGAAATGCATGCTCAAAGTGGCTATAGAGTGCTGTGGTGGGGTGGGGTCTGGACTTAGGCGATTTTCGGTCAAAAATGAAAATTTCCAAAAGTGGTCAAATTTGGTATCAAATGAAAGCCCTCAGCGAGCTGAGCAACTTTTGTCATAGAACTGCATGCTCAAACTGGTTGTGGAGTGCTGTGGTTGGCTTGCTTGCTACTGTTGAAAGATGTCTACTTATATATATATATATATATATATTGTAGCTTCAGGAGCATATTACATATATAAAATAATAGAAAACAAGAACAAAAAGTGCTCCTTCGTCGCATGTAAAATACATATGAGTCTTCGTAGGCAGGTTGTACATAAGCAAAAACTAGCCTGTAAAATACATATGAGTTCCTTTGGGAGGTTGTAAATTAAGGAAAACAAGTTGCAACCGCTTAACATATGAGCCTGTCCTACAACGAGGCTCATATTGGCGTCACAGTGCATACCACATTAAAGCCTCATTAAAGAACCTCAGGTTCATCCACATTACGGAAAAATGAATAGACATTGTGGCCCAGAAGAAATGGACTGAAGTGAACTACGACTGCTCAAGCTGAACTGTACATGCATCCTGATGTTTCCTGAAACACTATATATGGCACACCTAATATTTCGCGATACGTACGCTGTGGTACACGGTACACCTAATGCATTCTCGAAACACTTTCACATACACACGCAGAATGCGTTCCCACTTGGCTGTGAGTCAGAGCGCCTCATGGCGTACCGTATTGAGCATATGCACACTATAATGACTGATCAACAAGCTATAGTCAAGCGGGAAAAAAAAACCCACTTTTCAGATTTTTGGCCAGAACTTTTTAATGGTTTGACATATCGAAATGCTGATTATACAGGTAGCTAGGCCTAGTCGTAAGCTTTCTTATGAGCTATAGAACACCTCTGTAGGGTGTGCCGTTAGCGAGAAAAATTGTCCCAAACTGGCGGGAAAAAAAAACCCAATGCGGGAAAAAAAAAACCCATATGCGGGAAAAAAAAACCCACCCCAAAAAATTTTTGGCAAGCTGCCAGGAGCATTTCTAACTATTCCAAATGAAAGAGCGGGTTGTTTTTAGTACAACTGCATCAAAATATATTAGCTTTTGTATTAAAATTGAGGTCATATGGTCATTTGAAAATGTTGTATCTTTAACACATAAACATAGGCAAATTTTGGAAATTTTTTAAAATTGTTTATTTTCGGCAGTTTAAGCATCCTATCGTGTAGAAAACGTGTTTTTCTTGTATTTAGAGCCAAACTAGACCCATTTTAAGGCAAAATAAGCATTTTTGGTCAAAATTGAAATTTTGGCTTGAAATGGCACCGTGTCCGATTTAGACCCCCTGGACCACCCATAACAGTACGAACCCAGGTAAAACCTATACCAATTTAATCTATAGGCTCTATTAAACAAATGTATGTATTGGTTTGACCTTTCCGGTCAATGGTTAGAAAAAAATTTAATTTTGAAAAGTGGGTTTTTTTTCCCGCCGTGGGTTTTTTTTCCCGCCAACTCCAGGTCACCCCCAGGTCGCACCGGAGGGGTCAGAGCAGTGTGACATATATCATCGTGAAGCGCAACAGATGCCCTACAGGTATATATAATCCGCTTTGGTCTAAGTCTTTCCAGTAGTTCAGGGTGGCCCGGCAAAGTTTGCCAAATTTCGGCACCTGGTCGGACCAAAATTTTCGAAAATTTCAAAGTCCCAAAAAATTTGCTGGGAAGCAGTGGGAGTGACAATAATACACCCTCCAGGGTTATTTTGGATGCTCTTCAAGATAGGCTATTAAAATCCTAGATAGCTCATACCGGTAAGCCCACACTGGGGGTGGGTTTTTTTTTCCCGCATTGGCGAGTGGGTTTTTTTTTCCCGCTTGACTATATGTGAAGGATAATTTGTAATGAAAGGCTTTATGCAGTATGTATTTATATAAAAGTAATATATATATATCTGCAAATTATTCGTATTATGACATACGCCAATATGAGCCTCGTTGTAGGACAGGCTCATATGTTAAGCGGTTGCAACTTGTTTTCCTTAATTTACAACCTCCCAAAGGAACTCATATGTATTTTACAGGCTAGTTTTTGCTTATGTACAACCTGCCTACGAAGACTCATATGTATTTTACATGCGACGAAGGAGCACTTTTTGTTCTTGTATACATATGGATATGACATGTCCTGACTGAGCTATCCATACATATATAGAAGTTTCCGGTCGGACCTCTGAGCCGTCCTGGGGTGGGTGATTTTTTTTGTGAGAATTTTAACAAATAAAAAATCACATTTATATTTTGTTGCTGAAGTCAGAACAGCAGCTAGAGCAAAACTAACGCCAAATTCGAGCTCAGCGATCTTGAAAACACTTAGTCCAAGCGGGAAAAAACCCACTTTTCAGATTTTTGGCCAGAACTTTTTAATAGTTTGACATATCGAAATGCTTATTATACAGGTAGCTAGGCCTAGTCATAAGCTTTCTTATGAGCTATAGAACACCTCTCTAGGGTGTGCCGTTAGCAAGAAAAATTGTCCCAAACTGGCGGGAAAAAACCCACTGCGGGAAAAAACCCATATGCGGGAAAAAACCCACCCCAAAAAATTTTTTGCAAGCTGTCAGGAGCATTTCTAACCATTCCAAATGAAAGAGCGGGTTGTTTTTAGTACAACTGCATCAAAATATATTAGTTTTTGTACTAAAATTGAGGTCACATGGTCATTTGGAAATGTTGTATCTTTAACACATAAACATATGTAGGCAAATTTTGGAAATTTTTTAAAATTGTTTATTTTCGGCAGTTTAAGCATCCTATTGTGTAGAAAACGTGTTTTTCTTGTATTTAGAGCCAAACTAAAGTCTGACCAAAAAATGTAGGGAGCGAAATTGTTTTGTTTATACTGAATTACCGGTACATTTTTGCTGCAGCAATGTATACGTAAATTTTCTGAACCGTCATGGCATGAACTTTCTTTTGGTTGAAAAAATTTTTTTAAAAATTAAAGTTCATCAAAAGAAGCCGATTTTTTAAGTTTTGAAAGATCAGTAGAAGACAGGAACTAGCCGTTCGATGGAAAATTAGCCCACGTCCCAAACATATTGTATCGCAGATATCAGCTAATTTCGTCAAAAATTGCGATAGTTATTCAATTTTTTCGATTTTCAAAATCCTTTGATCTTTGCCGCTTTTCCAACTTTGACTGGCGATTACTCGCGACTCACTCAATGCAAAAATTTTTCAATTGGATTTTCAGGACCTATACGTGGGCTAATTTTCCACCGAACGTCTAGTTCCTGTCTTCTACTGATCTTTCAAAACTTAAAAATCGGCTTCTTTTGATGAATTTTAATTTTTAAAAAAAATTTTTTCAACCAAAAAAAGTTCATGCCATGACGGTTCAGAAAATATATACATTGCTGCAGCAAAAATGTACCTATAATTCAGTATAAACAAACATAGGGCTTTCATTTGATGTCAAATTTTACCACTTTTGAAAAATTTTATTTTTGACCCAAAATCGCCTAAGTCCCCACCCCACCCCACCACAGCACTCTACAGCCACTTTGGGTATGCAGTTCTATGACAAAAGTTGCTCAGCTCACTTAGTGCTTTCATTTGATGTCAAATTTTACCACTTTTGAGAAACATTATTTTCGACCATTTTGACCCTCCCACCCGACTGACCCTTCAAACGGCAAAGTAGAACCAGCCCAGCAAAATAGGTACGTCTCAAACGGCAAAGTAGAACCAGCCCAGCAAAATAGGTACGTCGCACGGCAAAACGATGGCGGTTACCGACTTGACCCTCCCGACGGCAAAGTGGAACCAGCCCAGCAAGATGGGTGGGTCTGACGGTAAAACTGACTGCGGGAATCGATTCTCCGTACCAGACAACCATTGTATGGAAGATTTGAGCTTTCAAAGTTAAATAGATTCGAGAAATTTCGATTTTTCATTTTTCGGATTTTCGCCATCTTTGACGGGCCACTGTGGTCGCTAGGGAAGTGATAGAGAAACGCAACCTGGACCGTTAGTTAGTTCAATATATATATAATATATATATATATATATATATATATATATATATATATGTAAATTTCTGAATATAAAATGAAATCTCCAGCTCGTAACTTTCGACCTGAGCGACGACCACAAAAATGGTCACTTTTCGCTATGAGCCGACTTTGCGGCACCACTGCGGCGCTGTAATGGCGCAGCCTCGGCGCAAAAAAAGTTGTGATTCTTAAATTCTTTAGAGGGTACTAGACCCCATAGCCCTTTAGGTTGGCCCACCGCTGCAGATCACGTGAAAGCGGCGAACATTATGTACAGTACAACCATCAAATAGGAGAAACCGAAAAAAACATCGCCGCCATAACCGGTCCGGGGCGCAACTGTTTAACGGTAAGTGATACTTTTTTGATATGCAAGCGTTACTATCCTTGTTTTCATTAATATCGGCGCAAAAACAAACTATTTTTAACACTTTTTAACTTTCGAAAATTCAAAATTTTGGTCAAAAAATGTCAAAATTCACAAAATTTTGCTAATTTTTGGCCCCGGTCGGTACCGGGGCCTGACCACAGGGGCCGGGGCCTGACTACCGGGGCGGTATCCGGGCCGGAGCCGGGGCATGGCCCCGGGGCCGGGACCAGGACCCGGTGCATCCCTAATATATATATATATATTATACCACCCACCCATATCTGTGGCTGGCGAAAAAAGTGGGGGCGGGGGTTCGAAAAAGGGAAGGGGTTTGGCGAAAAAAGGGGCAGGGGGGGTCGCCAAAAGTCAATTTGGGGGGAGGGGTAAGAAAAAGTTTCGGGAGGGGGGGGGGTCGGCGATAACTCGGTAAATCGGTTTTTCGTCCAAAAACTGGAAAATTTTCTCAATTTTCAGCTATTTTAGCGATTTTTAGCGTATATATATATATATATATCGCGTTAAACTAGGAGTGGGTTTAACGTTAAACTAAGTGGTCACTTCTCTCCCTATCCTCTCTATATGCAATTTACGCATATGTACGGTTGGTGCGCTTGTCTCAATACGGATTAGATACGCAATGTAAACAGTTACTTATATGGGCGCACTTATATTAGTACATGGGGCATACGTAAGCGTACATAATTACGATTTGAGAAATGGGTACTTGACCTCAGACTGACTCACAGAGAAAAGGTTAGCGTACGTAGAAATTTTTACTAAAGGGGGGCAATGGTTACAAGGAGTGAAAATGTAGTTATTAATGCTTTGAAAAATTGTAGGTGTGTTATCTCGGCGGTTTTTATTTTATTTAATCTCGTTAAAGAATTTATTTTACTTAACCCTTTAACGCCGCCGGTAGAGTGCACTCGACATTTTTAAAAGCTGCTTAGAAATCGCTCATAGTAAGTGTTGCTGGTCCAACTTGTGCCAAGTGTTTTAGCTAGCAAGGGGTAACAAAATAACTGAAGACTGCTTGCTCAGAAGTCAGGGGCAAGAGCCCTGACCAAATTATCCATCATTTTTCATCTCCCCCAGCGGAGCTCCCCTGGGAACCCAACGTTATGATATGGACGGACGGCTCAGCTTCGGGCGGAACCACAGACGGCGGAGCTGGCGCGGTAATCAAATCGGACTACGGACTGACGACCTATCTGCATAAGCCAGCTGGAAAGTTCTGCTCAAGTTACAGAGCGGAACTTGTGGCCATCGAACGAGCGCTCAGTTGGTGCACCAAGAACAAATATCTACTCCCCGTCGATTCCCGGATCCTCTTTGAGACTGATAGCCAGTCCGCCTGTCTACGCCTCAGCAACAGCAACAGCGTCCCGGATCCAATCATTGAAAAAATCAGAACTCTGCTAGATGAACTAAATGTACCGGTCGCCTTCCGCTGGGTTCCTGGGCATGCAGGAATCTGGGGTAACGAAGAAGCGGATAAACTGGCCAAGGAGGGCAGCAAGATGCCACAGGACCAGAAACCGCTAGACCAGTCATCCATCCGCAGTCTCATCTACCGCCGAACCCGGGAAAACTGGCGCAGCAGCCTGTCGCACCCCCGTGTACTCCAAGCAAACCCAACCAGACGACCAGTCCCGCTCGAATCGGAAAGGGGCCTATCCAGGCGGGATAGGGTAATCCTGGCCCAACTTCGGGCCGGCGGACACTGTCCAATACTCAAATCCTATCTGCACAGGATAGGAGCTGTGGACAGTCCAATCTGTGACAGGTGTGGGGAAGAGGAGGAGGATGCTGTCCATCTAGTCCTGAAATGTCCCGCCCTCACCTCCCAACGAACCCGTACCTTGGGCTGCAGGGCAAGCCTGGGATGTCTTTCGGCCAGTCCTCAGCTGGTCATCCAGTTCCTGAGGGAGGCAGGGGCCATTCCTATGGTTCCTCCAATCTATGCCTAGCGATGATTCCTGAACAGAGAGAGAGAGAGACTGCTTGCTGGGTATTTGTTTGGCTTCGGCTGTGATTGCAACTGTGTGGACACCTCGCCCCAAAATGAGAGGGTTGTACTCGGAAACAGATGTCGAGTGCACTTTACATTCCAGCCAGCCAAAATGAAGGGAACATAGAAAACTTTGAACGCTCTTTCCGATGGTTCATACAAGAACAATGTAGGTATTGTCAAGGACGCTCTACGTTAACGAATAGGAAATGTCAAGTGGACTCGACAGTTGTCAATAGCGAATGTCTAGCATACTTGACATTATGTGCTTCTGGGTACGCGATATCATATCCATGAATGCAAAATTTTTAATAATATTTTTACCTGTGGCATGAGAAAGGACAACGAACTTTCACTTCGCACGAATAACATTTCCAATCAATTTCGGCCCATTAAAACAGTTCTAATGAAAGCTCCTGGAGCTAAAATTAGAGCTTAGAGTTAAAATTGAGCGAATTTTAACAAATTTAAGCTTTTAAACGTATTTTCATGCGATAAACTATAAATACAGGCGATTTTAAAGAATTTCTAGATTTTTTCGGAAAAATTTAAAAATTTTCCCAAAATTTCCAATTTTACTGCTAATTTTTCAAAAATTTTTCAACTTATCGGAAAAAAACTCGCGAGTATTTTTCCGAAGCCTGCGGAAAAAAACGGAAAAAAACCGTTTTTTTCCGGTAGTTTTTTCCGGTGCCCATCCCTGTATACTTGTTCCAAAATAGTTCTTGTTCAGTATTGTTCTTTTTTAAAAATGTTAGTTCGTTGTTGAAAAAATGTGTTCCAATGGACACAGTTTGGAACAAAAACTATTACAATTATATATTTGTTGTTAGTTAAGTTTTCTGCAAAAGTTTTGAGGCACAACTACATTCTTAAAATAAAACCAATTGTTCACATTTACACTGAAATTTTACTGTTGATATACAATGTTTTCAGGAGGTTTGAAAAACAATCAGAACAATTTGTTGACTAAAGTATACAAAGACGTACATTTTCAGTATATAACAGTTTGCTAGGTAATCGTTTCTCTACGTATGATACGTATGTAACGTGTGTACGTCTATGTAGATAGACTGTAGGGTCATTGTTTACATTGCGTATCTAATCCGTATTGAGACAAGCGCACCAACCGTACATATACGTAAATTTCATATAGAGAGGATAGGGAGAGAAGTGACCACTTAGTTTAACGTTACACTATGTGGCCACTTAGTTTAACGTTAAACCCAGTGGCCTTAACGGGCCTCCTAGTTTAACGCGACATATATATACATATATAATTAAGCAAATTTTAGAAATTTTTGTCAATTTTTCGAAAAATATCGAATTTTATTCAAAAAATTTTAAATTTAGGTAGTGGTTTGAAAATGTTTAGGGGGTCGGCCGAGGGCCGATTTGGGGGAGGGGTAGCAGAAATTTTTTAGGGGGGGGTCGGCGACCCCTCCAAGAGGGGTCCCCCCCACCCCCCACACCTATAATATGGGTCAGTTACCCTGGTTGAAACACTACATAGGTTAGTGGTTTGGGTTCTAAATATATATATATATAACGTATATATATACATATA
>JASAND010021295.1:0-10236 GCA_030248195.1 Trissonchulus latispiculum | reverse complement strand
GGTGGGTAGAAATAGGAGGCGGTTGAGGTGCGGGATGAGCAGGTTGATAGGTCGCCGGTGCCGGAGGTCTTTCTGCGTCTTTCGGTTTTTTTTGGGCCTTTTTGTCCTTTTTGCAGCAGACGCAACAGATGATGATAAGAATGCAAATTAGAACGAGTCCACCAATGCTGGGGCCCAGTATGATGGCCCATTTCACTCCCGGTGAATGACCTGGTAGAATATCCTTCAGTAGTCCGGTGTCTTCTTTGTCAGACATTTTGTTGACGCGGCCTTGGCTTAGCTGTTTGGAACGCGTTGATCAATTTCATAGACAATGCTCTTGGAATGTTTCAAGTGGTACGAGTGAGATTACAGCATGTTTATGCTGTATGAGATCAGATCTCTGCTCTAAAGTCAAAGTCGTGTAAACATCCCATTTAATAGCTAACGGTTTAAGTAAATTTGTGTGCGAAAGTATGGCTATATATACAAGAATTTTAAAAAACTTTCTGCACTGTGTTTTTTGCTTTTTAGGCGGTACGTTGGTGGTTCGGCGTGGGAGTGAGTCCTCTGTTGAAATCTCCTCCGGGAACCAGACAGATTCCCCTTCCGTCCTCATCGCGTAATGCCGGGCCTAGGCCTTCCCAGGGCGGATCCAGGTATACCTCTGAGGCAGCCATTCCTAGACAGAAGTGGCCCACCACTCCTGATCTTCAACTGGACACCAGTGCGGACAAAGCGAAATCTGGAAGATTGTATGAGAAAGTAGGGGGTTTTAATCTTACGTGACGCCCTGAATTATGTTCATATCTATCAGCGTCACAGGGCAAGGCTCAGTTAAACCGTCGCTTTCAATGCTTTCAGATTTCATAATTCGTTAAATTTAATAGACTTGTATTTGTTTTCACCTGAGTTCTAAGCAAACCCTTTTCTTTGCGAAACGAAAACGAAAAAGAAATGCGTTGGCTGAGCACGTTGGGCAAACATAGATTTAAAACCTAGGTGTGCCTTTTCCTTCGGATACCGGTAGCCGCAATTACAGTATAGCTCAAAACAGAGTTGATTAGTATCTTTTCAGGATAACCCACTCCAGAGCCAGATTCCGCAAAACTTGATCAAATGAGCTGAAGTTTGGTATGGGTATGTTTTCGACCATGCTGAGTTCAAATATCGTAAAATTTTAGATTTCGCGAAATTAGAATTTTTAGATTCTAAGGTGACCCAGGGGGACCGAAAATTTTTGTTTTCGATTTTGCTGAAAAGTTGTAATCAGGGGTTTTCGAGGTCGCAGAACACGAATCGATTCAGCTTTTCGTTTGCTGAGTATAAGCTTACAACTTTAGCTTATACTGAGCAAAGAAAAGCTCAGTCGAAAAACTAACTTCAGATTCCCCTTGGTCCCCCCTAACGAATCGAAGAAATCGAATTTCGCGAAATCAAAAAATTTTGCGATATTTGAACTCAGCGTGGTCGAAAACATACCCACACCAAATTTCAGCTCATTTGATCAGGTTTTGCGGAATCTGGGCCTGGGTTGGGTTATTTTGAAAAGATCCGTTGATTTTTTGGGAAGTTCGCAGACTTCGCGAACTTCTCGAAGATAGCGACATTCTCGCTGAATTTGAAATAATTTTAATTCGAATTTCGCTGAAGTTTTGCGTTGCTAATTTTTTTGAGCGACATTCTCGCTGAATTTGAAATAATTTTAATTCAAATTTCGCTGAAGTTTTGCGTTGCTAATTTTTTTGCGAACTTCGCAAAAAAATTAACTTTATTTTGAGCTATATATACTGTATGTAAAACTGATCACTTTTTTTGTGGTTTATTTCTGTGGTTTGGATGCGTGGGCTTTTTGCAGACTTTTAGGGCAGTCATTTATCGTGAAGTGAGATTGTTCTGTGTTCTTCAGTTTACTACACAAGTATATTATAGTGTTTTCTCATTTTTTACCCCCTCAAAACTGCCAATTTAAAGTGCGTGCGATTTTTTTATAGTCTAACCTTTTTCCGAAAAAAACCAATGCTGACATGAATATTGCAGGTTGTAATGTTTCGCTTGATATTTATATTTTTCTCCACAGTTGACATGCGCTGTTGGAATTTTGTTGTTATTGACATAAATGCACAGTAACTTGTGTATTTATGTGTAACTTGCTTATGCATTACGTACAGAACAGTTTCGACTGACAGGAGAGTACTATGTAAACTGTTGCGGAGACTATGTGTTTATTAGCAATGTATGATCACGGCACACGCTGCGCTGTGTGTTAAAGTTTCAGACAGCTTGGGGGTCGGATAAATAGTTATTTTATTTAGAGAGGAGCACGTGGAGGTATGTGTAGTGTGTGTACGTATTTTTAGTATTTATCAATTGTAATGCTTGTTCTTCTAATGCTACGTAATGCTGTTCTTGTTCATCCTGGGCTTTTTATGTGGATTGGGGGAGGGAAGGATTACATTTTTGCTAAAAATTGATTAAAATTGCTCTATAAATTTTTGTAGCATACATTGTAAACGTGATTTTTAATTTCTTCAAACTACTGGCTGATTTAATGATCAGATCAAGGGAAAACATGGATTTAAAATGTCAGGCGAATTTGGAAATTGTCTTCTTAGCCATTTTATAAGAATGTTTGTGGCGAGGCCTCTACACTTGACAAATCTATAAAAATATCAGTCCATTGACCATCCAATAATTTCTAAAATTTGATGAATCCTCCAAAAAGTGTATATTGTTTAGTTCTTATCAGTTATTTTTGTTCGAATTTATTTTCTCTGTTGTTTGTTTGCATGCCAGATATTGTTCATTTTAGGGTTGCACTAATTCCCTTCAACGCCCTTCTAGCAAAGACAGATTTGCTCGTACGGAGGCCAGGAAGTCTTGCTTTGCCGATCAATGGTTTGATGCCGCTGAGCGAGCTGGAGAAGCTTACTGGGAGGTAATAACTCCTTTAGTGGCTGGCAGTTCTTAACATTTTTTCGTTACAGTAATTTGCTTACAATGGGGGTGCGCTTCTAATGGAATGGTGTAGCAAATAAATAGATGCTGTAACCGTGTAACGTAGAACCTTGCGACTAGTGAGATGAAAGCTAGAGTTTTATATTAAGGCAGAAATGTTCACTTGACGACCGACCGAATTATTTTGATATTTCCAGTTCTCCGTAATAGTTATTATATATATTGGCTATTGCGGGCTTTATTTTCTATAGGGTTTCTTATATTTTAGCGACACGCAGAACCTGGAGGAAGAGTGGAAAATCCCCATCCACAGCTTCTGCACAATTCTTCCTGCGATTCGATCAGCGTTGTAGAGACATCATTTGTTCGTCTGGAACCAAATCCTGCCTATCCTTATCTTGGTGCCAAAGTTAACCCTTACAGGGACGATAATGGAAGGTTGGTATACACCATATTTCGGGCTTCTGTCAGTGTTGTTAAATCGTTATTATGGTGGTTAAAGCAAGAGTACATAATTGTTGAAACGTGCGTCAGTTGTTGTCTTCCTCATAATCCATGTTGTTTTCGCTATGCGTTGATTCTCCTTCACGAATATATATATATATATATATATATATTATCGAGTAAATCCGTCGGCCCGATATCTCTTCACGTTGATGTTAGGAATTATACACTGTAGAGGTAAGTGCATACATGGACCCCTATGAATCCTACGACCCAGAGTTGTGCATACCCTAGCCCTGGATACAGTTTTCCTTTTTTGTAAAACGTTGACAAAAATCTGGAGTTTTGATGAACTGCGACCACCCACCCGTTCGTTTCTCTGCGCAAAATAGAAGCATTTTCTACCAGCACAATTTATTGCATGACCTTTATTGTTTTGTTTTAAATTATTAAATTGAATTTAATTGTTTTTGAGTGTTTCTTGGTTTCAGACTTTCTGGGTTAGTGATCAAATCAATTGATCCAGGAGGTCGCCTTGCACAAGAAAAGGTACTTCGTGCTGGTGATCGACTTATGCAAATCAATCAAACCAATCTTTCCAACATGCCAGCTCAAGAGTAAGTATAGCTGTGTGTGGGCTGTTTTAAGTTGTAGGGCAAATGGATTGCAAATGAACGATTAAGTATCGAATAATTATGTATGATGGCATTTTGTGTCCAGATGTGCGTCTGGACGCAAAGATTTTATCTGGACTGCGTTACAAGGAGGATGCAACTTTAGTTCATGAGAAAAGCCGACTTGAACTTTCATAAGAATAAACAGTTGAACTTATATATTTCTTAAAATTTTGTTTTTACAAAATCTGCTTCAGTATGTAGTCATTTCTCTTGCCCTAAATTAAATTTCCTCTATCTCAGCTCGTTGTTACAACCTTAGCTTTTTCAAACTTGTTCTATCTTAGCGCTACGTTAACATTTTTTATTATATTCGCCCTATTCCATTTGTTTCCTGTTGAATAATACAACAGGGACATCATATTTTACATTTTAGCTACAGTATAGTTCAAAACAAAGTTAATTTTTTGCCATGTTCGCAAACTACGCGAAGCTAGCAGTAATGACATTTCGCGAAATTTAGAAAAGTTACCGAAAACGTAGCGAACTGAGCGAAATCTTCAACCAGCTAATTTTAGGGGTTTTCACCATATCCACCATGTTTAGACAAAATATTTCTAAAATTTAGTTTAGACTCAAGATTTGCCTGCGCTAAATCGCTAAAGTGCAGCGAAGTTAGCATGATTTAGTAATTTGCTAACTAAGATTTACTAACTTCACTAAAATCTTCGCGAAAATTATGCGAACTTCGCGGAAATTGTGCGAACTTCGCGAAGATTATGCGAAGTTCACAAAGCTTTAGCGTAGACAGCGAATCTTGAGTCTAAAGTAGATTTTGAAAATTTTCTGTCTGTTTTTGGTGGATATGGAGACAACCCCTCCAATTAGCTAAAGCATTTCGCTCAGTCGTTAAAATTTTAGCTAAGTTCTCTGAATTTTGCTTCGCGAAGCTCGCAGATTTGTTATCTTTGTTTTGAGCTGTACTGTATGTCGAAACCCCTGCATTGAGAAATTTATAACCTCCTAAGATATTGTAAAATGTGCACATACTTCCGAATATTTTGTTCTATCATGATTGCGATTATCTGTAGTGTTTTTCAGGGCTGAGGCTCTAGTTAATCGCGACCTTTGTGGTAGCCAAGCCTGTACTATCCAGTTTGTACGCCTCAAAGCTCACTCATCCGTTTTGGGTAGCCAAAACGGTTCTGCTGCTGCAGCACTGTCAGGAGGTTCATCTGATGGTCTACCCAGCCCGTCGTCTCGGGGAGCCAATGCCTACTCCACCCGTATCGGAGACTCATCACTGGCAAAGCCAGGCATTGCAGCTTCGAACGGACTTTCTACCTCCAAGGCAACGCCGGGGGCACGCTCCCAGACTGCAGCCACTCCTGCTACACCCGCCAGCCATACAGGTCACACACTGCAAAAGGCCAATACCAGAAAGATTGGACGAAAGATTCAAATTAATCTTGTTAAAGGTTTGAATTTGAATGGATGAAAATATAAAATCTTTTTTCTGACAGTTTCATTTCGGTTATCGTGTTCAGCTTAATTGTATTCTCAATGTGGCTGTCCCTTTGCTAATTAGGGTTGCAAAATATTCCCTTTAATGTCCACTTAGGAGAATGTCTAAGAGCTGTTTAGGAGGGACTTAGGTGACTTCCCAAACCAGTGTCTAAAGATATTTATGAATCCGTTTCAAAGGATTTTTCTGAGTTTAACTGATGCTGTATCAGGATGGGGAAAAGATAAAAATGAGAGGACTGGGGTTTTTTAGGCAAAAATAAGTGGTGGGGGGGAAAGGGGGAGGGACGCCCCGGGAAAATTTTTGAAAATTTTGACCAAAAATCCTAAACATTTGGCAATTTCTGGGCACCTTAGGGTGAGTGTGGGGGGGAGCCCAAAAAAGTGGGGGGAAGAGGTCGATTGGGGGGGGGACCCCAAAACGTGGGGGGCGCCACCCCCCCCAGTAAAAAAACCCCAGTAGGAGGATGTTTTGAAGCCCAACTCGCCTAAGTGGCCACCTATGTTGATTTCAGGAGTGCTCTTATCCTTAGAAGATTTTAACGTGGCATAATGCTGAAATTTTTAAGAAGCCTACATTTTCATAGGGGTCGCGGCAGCGGCCCCTATAATATGTGTGAAAAGTGGCTGGAGACAGTGTAAAATAAGCTGCGCAGAAGCTGCGCAAAATCCTGCGCAGATTTCATGCGCAAATTGTAGAGCACATCGAGTTTAGTAAGTCTGGAAAGTTTCAGCCCCGTATCACTTACCGTTAGAAAGTTGCACCCCGGACCGGTTATGGCGGCGATGTTTTTTTCGGTTTCTCCTATTTGATGGTTGTATTGTACATAATGTTCGCCGCTTTCACGTGAACTGCAGCGGTGGGCCAACCTAAAGGGCTATATGTTGATTTCAGGAGTGCTCTTAGCCTTAGAAGACCTTAACGTGGCATAATGCTGAAATTTTTAAGAAGCCTACATTTTCATAGGGGTCGCGGCAGCGACCCCTATAATATGTGTGAAAAGTGGCTGGAGACAGTGTAAAATAAGCTTCGCAGAAGCTGCGCAAAATCCTGCGCAGATCCTGCGCAGATTTCATGCGCAAATTGTAGAGCACATCGAGTTTAGTAAGTCTGGAAAGTTTCAGCCCCGTATCACTTACCGTTAGAAAGTTGCACCCCGGACCGGTTATGGCGGCGATGTTTTTTTTCCGGTTGCTCCTATTTGATGGTTGTATTGTACATAATGTTCGCCGCTTTCACGTGAACTGCAGCGGTGGGCCAACCTAAAGGGCTATAGGGTCTAGTAGTACCCTCTAAAGAATTTAAGAATCACAACTTTTTTGCGCCGCAGCTGCGCCACAGCGCCGCAGTGGCGCCGCAAAGTCGGCTCATAGCGAAAAGTGACCATTTTTGTGGTCGTCGCTCATGTCGAACGTTACGAGCTGGAGCTGATTTCTTTTTATATTCAGAAATTACATATATTGAACTAACTAACGGTCCAGGTTCCGTTTCTCTATCACTTCCCTAGCGACCACAGTGGCCCGTCAAAAATGGCGAAAATTCGAAAAATGAAAAATCGAAATTTCTCGCTATATATCTATTCAACTTTGAAAGCACAAATCTTCCATACAATGGTTTTCTGGCACGGAGAATCTTTTCCCGCAGTCCGTTTTACCGTCAAACCCACCCATCTTGCTGAGCTGGTTCCACTTTGCCGTCGGGAGGGTCAAGTCGGAAACCGCTTCCTGGAGGTCCATAGTAGGTTGTACCTGGCCCCTCAAAACTTTGTTTATAGGGGTTTTCTGGTGCGCCCAGCTCATTCCCGGTGTCCGTTTTGCGGTCTGACCCACCCATCTTGCTGTGCTGGTTCCACTTTGTCGTCTGGAGGGTCCGCTCGGTACCGACTTCCGGGAACACCATATAGGACTGTACATAGCCTCTCAAAACATTGTCTATAGGGGTTTTCTGGTGCGCCCAGCTCATTCCTGGCATCCGCTTTGCCGTCTGACCCACCCATCTTGCTGTGCTGGTTCCACTTTACCATCTGGAGGGTCAGGTCGGTGGGAGGTCATGGGGTCAAAAATGAAAATTTTTAAAAGTGGTCAAATTTGGTATCAAATGAAAGCGCTAAGCGAGCTGAGCAACTTTAGTCCTAGAAATGCATGCTTAAAGTGTCTGTAGAGTGCTGTGGTGAGGTGGGGGTGGGGACTTAGCTGGGCTTATTCTAGGGATTTTTTCTTGGGGGGGGGCTTCTTGGGGGGGGCCCCCCCAAAGGTCCGAGGGGCAAGGACTTTTGGGGGGGGGGGAAAATTTTTCGAAAAATATGCTTAAAGTAGCGCTATTTTTCTGGCATATACTATAAAAGTTGATTTTCATAGCAAAAATAAGCAGATTTAGTGTTGAAAAGGGCAAAAATTGAGTAAAAATCTCCGGCGAAGCCGGAAAATTTTTGAAAATTTGGCCTTCTGAGCGATTTTCAGGTAGTGCGCGTCAGCGCACTACCTAGAATAGGGAAATTAAGGGAGTTTGCGGTTTTTTGGAGTCTGTTTTTTAATAAGTCACGGAGGAGTGGACCGATCGGGCTCAAACTCGGTGTGTGAAGAGCTTATGGGCAGCGGTACATGCTGTGAAAATTTGAGCCGAATCGGTCGAGCCAATCTCGAGATATGCAAATTAGGTGCTTTGGCAGCTTGCACTTTTTCTCCATTTTTTTTACCCCCACCCTAGAGGTCGGAGGACTTAAAATTTCTCTAAAGTTTTGCTATTTTTGTGGATAGAATCCCCCGCAATTCAGGGCGAATTTTTCTTTTCGCCGTAGGACCCCCCCATAGGTCTGTGTACTCCTAGGATTTTGCGATTTTTGACCCCCCCGGAAAAAAACTAAGTCCGAAAATTTATTAGCCGGTCTACAGAGAGCAAGGCTCAAAGCCAGGTACTCATATTGGGGTTATAGCATCGCCCCAAGGTGAAGATCTTCGGGAAACGAGATGGTGCTGTTTGGTGGTCTGTGGCGCCCTGGCCAGTGGTCACTAGTTAACGTGTAAAAGGGGGGGGTCTGGGCCTACGGAGTAGGCAGCCCTATACATAAGAGCTGCTGGGCTGAGGTTCGTATTCGAATAGGAACCCCCTATATGGTGAATCTAAATGGCCCATTAGTTTTGCTGTAGCACCTATCCGTTGGGCTGGGGGCACCCTGGATGGAGGTGGGCCCCTACCTTGTCGCAGGTCCAACTTTAACCTCTTCCATAGAAAGATCCGCTGCAGGTACAGCTTTCATATTGGGAGTGTGGGGTGGGCTGCGGGAGCACTACCACGTGGGCTATAGTAGATACCGGCCAGACCCATGTGGCGCCCTGGCCAGGGGTCCGGACCGTGGACCATGCCCAAAATGGCCAAAAATCGATTTTTCTAAAAGTGGCCAAGTTTGGTATCAAATGAAAGCCCTTGGTGAGATGAACATTTTTTGTCATTGGAGGACCCCTCCAAAGTGGCCCCAGCGGCCTGTGGCGCCCTGACCAGGGTCCGGAGTGGTCGAAATTCGCCGCGTGGGGACACAGAGATTTAAATAGCAGGCTCTTATATGCGAATTTGTGAACCCAAATGAGTGTTCAATGCAATTCTCTGATCGGATGCCGATATGTGGGGGAAGCAGCGGCGCCGCGTGGGGACACAGAGATGTTAATAGCAGGCTCTTATATGCGAATTTGAGAAGGCAAATGAGTGTTTAGCGCAATTTTCTGAATGGCTGATGATGTGCGGAAGGGGGGGGGGGTAGCAGCGGCGCGTGGAGAACGATAGAAATCTAAATAGCAGGCTCTTTTATGCGAATTTGGAACGCAAATGAGTGTTTAACGCAATTTTCTGAATGGCTGATGATGTGCGGTTAGCCACTTTTGAAAAAAATCTATTTTTGACCAGTCCGGACCCTGGTCAGGGCGCCACAGGTCGCTGGGGCCACTTCGGAGAGGTCCTCAAATGACAAAAAATGTTCGCCTCACCAAGGGCTTTCATTTGATACCATTCTTGGCCACTTTTGGAAAAATCGATTTTTTACCATTTTGGACCGGTCCGGACCCTGGTCAGGGCGCCACAGGCCGCTGGTGCCACTTTGGAGGGGTCCTCAAATGACAAAAAATGTTCGCCTCACCAAGGGCTTTCATTTGATACCATTCTTGGCCACTTTTGGAAAAATCGATTTTTGGCCATTTTGGACCGGTCCGGACCCTGGTCAGGGCGCCACAGGCTGCTGGGGCCACTTTGGAGGGGTCCTCCAATGAGAAAAATGTTTGCCTCACCAAGGACTTTCATTTGATACCAAACTTGGAAATTTTTTTAAAAATCTATTTTCGACCACTCCGGACCCTGGTCAGGGCGCCACAGGCCGCTGGGGCCACTTTGGAGGGGTCCTCCAATGACAAAAAATGTTCGCCTCACCAAGGGCTTTCATTTTGATACCAAACTTGGCCACACTTTTGGAAAAATCGATTTTTGACCAGTCCAGACCCTGGTCAAGTGCCACGGGCCACTGGGACCACTTTGGAGGGGTCCTCAATGAGAAAAAATGTTCGCCTCACCAAGGGCTTTCATTTGATACCAAAGTCGGAAATTTTTTAAAAAATCGATTTTTGACCAGTCCGGACCCTGGTCAGGGCGCCACAGGCTGCTGGGGCCACTTTGGAGGGGTCCTCCAATGAGAAAAAATGTTCGCCTCACCAAGGAACTCATTTTGATACCAAA
>JASAND010021294.1:0-14701 GCA_030248195.1 Trissonchulus latispiculum | reverse complement strand
TACCCTTGCTATTATGTATATACTCTGGATTTTGTTAACTCTTAATAATGTGTTATAATATCGCAGTATAAACGTGTTTACACTACTCCATGTTTCTAACATGTTCTGTTTTCTTTGGCCTTGACTAATAACTTTATAACTGTTATTATAACTTTTCTTGTTCGTGCTTGTAATACTTGAGTTTCTGTGTAATCGTGCATTGTTTGTATGCTGCTTTTGCTTGGATTTTTTGCGTGAAGTCTGACCAAAAATGTTGAAAACGAAATTTTCTTTATAACTCACAAGCACTTCAAGATAGCTACCATAAAAGTATATTTTTTCTAAACCGACATAAGCATAAGGAGCTTTCTTTCAATGAAACGAAGTTCTTTTAAAGCTTTCCATGCAATTTCAAACGGAGCAGCTTTCATATGTATGTCCCGAAATATCGGCAAGCGCTATAACCTTTTTAGTGTTTCAGAAGAACATTCCCTGTTGCCTGAAAACCCTACACGCTAAATTATGATGGTTCTTTAGGTTAAGACAGGCGAAAGCTATTAATTATTTTCAATTTTAAAATCCTTTGATCTTGCCGCTTTTCGACATCAATTCCATGCATTTTAAAACTAGGTATAAACGAAGGTGCCGCAGCAAACGGATGCAATTTCGACCCGAGCATCTTTGATTAAGGAGCTTCTTTCGGCTGTATGTTTGATACATGACCGTCTCATGTGGCCGACACAAAAATATATAACAAGCTGTTGAAAAGGAAGGTCTGATATATTTCATGAAGACAAGCCTGTGTGCTAGTCAAAATAAAAATGTAGAATGAAATTCCAGAATTGCAGCCACCTTCGCCACCTTTTATCGAAGTGGGCCACACGAGACACTAAAGGTCTGGGAGGCGTTTCAAAAGATTCTCCTAAGTCCGCTCCTAAGGGCGCTTAGGAGCAGACTTAGGAGAATGCTTAGGAGCTTCTTAGGAGCTCATAAGCCTTAGTTAGGAGCGCTCCTAACTACGTTTCAAAAGAATTCTACTAAGACGCTCCTATCTATTCTCCTAAGTTTGCTCCTAGGAGTCCTCCTAAGTGTTGCACCTTATGCTGAGTTATTGATTTGTTTTATTTTATGCCCAATTTTGACTTAAAACACTGATTACCTTCTGTCATTCACAAAATATGTATTTCTGAAACGAATTATTCGAGCCTAGGAATTTATTTGGAAAATGAATTTTCGCAGAAGAAGTTAAAAGACACACAATAATAAACTCACAAAATATGCAAAATCTCAAAAAGCCGATAATCCAACAACAGCAGATATAAAAGCCAAGAAAGTTTCAACTGTAAAAATGGAAACTCTGTCCTAGACCCAGAATACCCAATTCCTAATAACCTAATTTTCGCAATTTAGATGCGTATATCTTCGATTTCCGATTTGTGCTTCGAGATATAAGTTTAACGAAGACATAAGATCCTTTGTGATGCTAATAACCAGTGCTATGCTTTAGCAAAACAACCGATTTATCTCAAAACTGGTATTTCTGCTCTTGCATACTTCCAATTGATTTGTGCCAAAATTTAAAAATTTCGAAAGAGAAGTTTTTCTGTTTTTAATGCGGTTTTCCAGAAAGCGTAGTAAGAATCAATTTTGCTTTTCAAATTAGTTTTTCGTTCAATCAAATGAAGCCTCTTTAATGAAAAATTGTATTTTATTCTGGGCTAAGCACCAGCGGAAAACCTTATTGTGCCAGGAATGTCTCTTTTGTCTCTTACGATCTTGATAATGTGAAAGCTTCCTTATTGAATTTGCAATCAGTCAGAAGGTCCTAGGGTCGATCCTATCAAAGTGCTTTACCCGGGGTATCTTGCTAGCTAAAAATAGGTTACTAACCAAAGAACACTTGTCACTTGTGCCGTAAAGGCCGAGTGGTTAAGGTGTTCGACTGAGGATCCGAAGTTCAAGGTTTGTATTCCTCACTCTTAGAAAGGTTCCAGTAGAAACTACAGAAATCACTTTTGTAGATGATAAATACAAAAGCTTTTGTAGAAAATACAGGTTACGTCCTGTAATTTCTGCAGGACGTCGTTGGTAGTTTTACTGGACATACTTTGGTAAAATGGATTACAGGTTAAATTAGTATTGAATACAAATGAAACCTATAGTTTTCACTGGTTTATAGATTTACTCTACAGGTTATTACTCCATTTTGGAGGGTTGCAACTTTTTGAATGCTTTCAAACGTTCACTTTTACAACACCCCGTGGGTGATTTTTTTGTAGCGGCCGCTCTCTGCGTTTTGGGAGCGGCGGCCCCCCACGCACCGGCCCCCCATTTTCTATTAACAGGTTGCTTCAGTGAAAATTACAGGTTTTGACTTGTAAAAACTCCAGGTTTGGTACTTTAACTCTTGTAATTTTTACTATTCGAGAGCCCTATAAAATATACAAAAGCTACATTTGTGGAAACTACAAGGAAGCTCCGCTAGTGACTGACTGCAACAGGAGCACTTTTGTAGAAAACTACAAGAATTCCTAATTTCTACAGGAGTCTTTTTAAGGTGGTGATTCCCTTTGGTCACTTAAGGTGCTGGTATCGCTTTGTGTAAATTTGACCCTATGGGCTTTAATTCTTTATGAAAGTGGATGAAACTTTCCAAATATACTATTTCGGTGCTCTTTAACATTCTGGGACCAGTCCCACATTGTTAGGTGCAAAGATAAGAAAGTTTTGGTTTTTGCCATTATTCTCTCAGCACATAGTCGAGACACCAGATTGGTTGGTATGGCTAGAAAGAGGGCACCAAAATGAACATTTTTGCTTTTACAACTTTTGAGCTATCTCTAGTGGTTAAGTCAGTATAAGCAAAAAACGATTTTTGGGGTCCAAAAATGGCCGTTTTTGAGAAAATCAGTTTTTTCAAAATTACTGCCAAATCGTACGGACAATTTTGGTTTATTTATACTCGATCGATACAAAGTCTCATTGCACATTTTATCAATGCCTATTAGCCGAAGTTTGTTGCTCTAAGCTAGAGATTTGGCCGAAAAACCATTTTGGCAAAACTGCGATTATTTTGTTTTGAACATCGATTTCTCAAAAACTACCCAATGGATTCGCGTGATTTTTGGCAGAATGAGAATTCGCACTGTTGCGGAGGGACATTTTTCTTGGTTTGAGCTAAACCATCTCCAGTTGCGAGAAAATTCAATGCAAAGTTGCGAAATTTCGTGTCACCGCACATTTAATGGATTTTCTTGACCGTTAAGACCTGCTGAGCCAAATCCAAAAAAATGTCCCTCGGCGCACATGTCCTTTATAGGACAGCACAAGAAAAAATTTTGGCCGATTCCACAGTTTTGAGAAATCGATGTTCAAAAATTTTTGGTCTATATTCAGCCTGTCAGATGTCAGTATGTCAGAAAATTTTAGCTATTTTCCGGATTTTTACCAGTTTCGTAATTTCATGAGAATCTGCAGATTATAAGCTTTAAAATGATGTATAGAGCTCTTTCCAACTCACAAAATTGCGAAAGTTATGGCGTTTCAAAAAATACGCACAAAAGCACTGCACAAAACGATACCAGCACCTTAAGTTTGCACCATTATTACTCATTCATTACTTGGAGTTAAGAAGCCATTTTTATATCAAAATGTAGCTTGTCATTTTCTCTTTTTAATGCATCCCAGGAAATTAATGTTGCTTTTCTAAAATATCTTAAACACATTTTAGAAGAAGTATAATTTTCCAGATTTTTTGCAGACTCAAGTAAATATTTTCGCGAGACATCGGTTATATCATTCGATACCACCATCAAATAAGCTGGGGACGATTTTTTAGTTATTGTGAAATCGCTCTTCGCTATGGAGAAATAAGCTGAAATGTGTGCGTAACCTGTATTTTGCCTACTTTTTACAAATTTGTCAAGCGATTACTTTAGCTAGAAAGCAGCAATCGGGGCAACTAAAAACTCGTCCCTGGGTATATTTGTGCAGAACACATTTGTTCAGTAGCAGCCCTCCAGATTGCATGGTGAATGCTCCACAATCTTTGGAAAAAAATTGGTCGTGTTTTTGCAAAAACTACATTTTTTATGATAGCAGCCTACAGGACAGCAGTTGGAAGACGATCATGCGTCGGATAATTTGTCCCTGTGAGACCTTCAGATCGACGCCCTTAGTTTGATTTTACTGCTTGCGTAGTTCAAGAAATGTTGGATTATTTGATTTCTGCAAAAATGACAAGTTTTCGACGCCAAAACAAGAAAAACGGCTATATCTCACGGTAGAGAAAAGCTAGAAACTTGCTTTAAAAAGCAAAAATGTGAAGCTCAATGAGATCTTTCTAATGAATATAGTCATAACTGTATAGCGTATGCCAAACGTTCAGAAATTGGGAAAAACCACTCTGACCGGAAATCTCGAATTTTTGAATCGGGATTGCGCGGAGGGTGTTAGAACGCTAAAAGAACTTATTTCGGGAAGTTTCATCAAATTTCGTCTTGATTTACGCCGCCAAATAACAATATGTGCCCAAAAGGAATCACCACCTTAAGAGAGCTGCTAGAGCACCATGACTTTTATTAGTCCTTCAGCAAGGGACAAAACTTGTGTTTGCCATGGGCTATAGCCAACCCAGCTATCTGTCCATAACAGATCGGTAAAGGGGTATGCCACTGCGGTGGAAAGGTAACAGGAACCTGTACTTTGGGGTAATGCCTAAGGAAGGGCTGCCCCACCCCTTCCACAGTTCCACAGTTCTACAATTGTAGTTATTCCGAGTCCTAACTTTTGATTTTTTACCGATAACTTTTGAAATATTCTATGGGTGCATACTGGAGGCTGACGAATGCAAAAAATGCAAAATTTTTTAAAATGTTAAAAATGTAAACAACTTTCAAAAAGTTTAAATTTTAGTTTGGTATGTGGACAAGGTAAAGGTAAGGGGAAAGGGGAACCAAAAAATTTTTGAAACAAGTTTGCTGAAAACTTGCACACAGGGGTTTTCAGGGGCGCTGAGCACGAATCTGAAATCCATTCAGCTTTCCGTTAGCTAAAGCTGTAAGCAAAGCTGAACATGTTTTTCGCTATTAAAAAAACGTCACTGCTGATATAAAAGATAGAGGTAAAGGAATTGAGATAGGGTAAACTCGTCTATAGTTGTAGGTTTTTGATAAATAGTCATTCTGAGAAAAATACTCAAAATTTTTAGCATAAATGGTCAGCCAGCATATTTCCCCATTTTTGTCACAAGCTTATCTATTAATAACATTATTGCTAACAATATCGATGCTAAAATATTTTGACGTATGACAAGAATTGCCAAACAAAGCTTTTTCTTTCCAAAGAAATTGCAGCTGATTACTTAAATCATAAACTATGTAATCAAAACAGTGAGTAGTTAAATTGTATATCAATAGGACAGCAAGTAAGAAGTTCACAGAATTATTGAGCAAAAGAAGCGTGCAATTAAAGAGCAAAACGTGAAAATTAAACAGTGAAACTAAACTTAGGAGGATCGCTAGGAGCGGTCTGAGCGCTCCTAAGGATTTAGGAAAATTGCTAGTAAGGAGAAATCTTTTGAAACGGGATTCTCCTAAGTTTGCTCCTAAGCTGGACTTAGGAGCGCTCCTAAGCTTAGGAGCGTCTTTTGATACGCCCCCCTGAATGCAAAAAATTCCGGGTTGTTTCTGATGGGGAAAGCCTACTTCAGAGATCTTTAATAATTTTCAGAAGTACGTAGCACCGCAGTTGGAAGAAATAGCAATGTTTTGATGATCAATTGACATTAGAATCAAAACAATTCTGATGCAAATTTTGATTTTTGATACACCAAATCAAGTCAAATCGATTTCAAATTTGGACAGAAAAAATCAATCAAATCAAATGAAAATTTATAGCAAGAAAAATTCATCAAATCAAATCAGTAATTTTTTCAAGACAAGATTTCCATGTCCTACTGGATATATGTTTAAGTAGTGGGTGTTTTTAAAGCATTTGTAGGATTTGGGCTAAAAGGGTTAACTTTATAGGACCTATTAAAAACTGTTACAAGATTTCCATTACTAACTTTAAATTTAAAACTCTAATCAAAATTTAAAATAAAAGCAGTTATAATTTATAATTACATAACCTTAAAAAATATTCAGTTTTAAAGCAGCTGCCATATGTATGCACACTACATTCCTTCGGACTTTTGTATTATGAAACAATTTCTATATATATCATTAGAAAGAGCAGAAAAAATGCTACAAAGTTGTCCAATTAGTTTTTTAATTGAATTAACCTAGTTAAACTTATAATTAATTAATTAAAATAACTAATAAATTACCTACAGTAAGCCTTAGGCTAGTGGGCCAATCACCGAGCAGACACACGCTTATATAAAAGCGTGTAGATAGTGCAAAGTGGAACCCCCCTCTCCGGAAGTTCTGGGGGGTCCAGAGTTAACGCACCGAGCATACCTAGCATGATTTGTTCATGCTAGTGTAAGAGTGTCTCACTCTTACTATTACTAGAGGGAAAAATGCCGTAGACGGGCATGCAGTGTCTAGAATAGGGAAAGAAGGAGGAAGGGCGGAAAAATGCCAATATAAGTGACAGTCGGCGCTGAAAATGATAGAAACTAGATTCAGCGCCGAATAGGGAATGCAGTCGGGTAGCGTGGAAGCGGCAATTCCTCCGTCCATCCTATTCGCGTGAACTGCTCTGCACTACCCGAGAACGTGGTATATACTGCGTTTGAAATGAGGCAGGCTACAGCCATATTGTTTATGTAAGCAAAGTCTGCTTTTGAAAAGTAGAAACTTCTTGGTTGATTGTGGATAATGAACTAACGCAATTAACAGGTGTCATTATGTGAATGAAATGTGCTGTAGCTAGCTAGCATTGTTCTTTAACATAACTACTAATTCTCAGCCATCCTAGTTGTGCTTGACATGCGGGGGTCAGTGATCGTTGGCTAGACAACTCTTACTGACTTGGGTGCAACTGCAATAACCGCACGTCTGACTGGCTTGGGGGTCATGTTTCTGTCCTTGACCTTCGCTTCTCCGCCGCTTGTCCGTATTTTTAAGCGGTCGCGGAGAGCAGCAACATAATGGTCACAATGTGCGCCGCTGTTGCTAGGCCCTTCTCAAAAAAAACTACTAATTCGATACTGGCCGAAATTTGTATCAAATTTAGTGAAGGGCACAGTGAAACACAAATAGGATAAAATCCGTTTTAAAAATAATATCCAGATACCTGCATTTCAGACAAAATAATTGAGCATTTAGCAAATTTTTGCCAAAAAATTAAGCAGTATAAAAACTTTCTCCAAAAAGTTCTTTGAAATCTAGGTTGAAGCTTTTCTTAATGGACGATAGAAATTCAAGGCAGGGCTAAAAACTGACAGAAAAGTTAGAATTTTGGCTTTGAATAAACAGTTTTCTGAAGTCACACTTTGAACAGGCGGATAACCGAATATTCGGATACCGTAATCAAAAATAGACATGTAAAAATATTTGATAATCACTAATCAAAATTAATAAAAAGTTTTTCGATCTCGATAGGCCTCTGCCTCAGTGCATCTCAAATATTACTAGCACCTAAACCACTGAATCAACTAATAGCCAAACGTGTTTACTACTAGAATTTGCAAACTGTTATCTTACACTGGACACATTAACTACCAAGTAAATACATACAATAATATAATACGTACAGAAATAAACTGAACCAAAAATGACTGAAGGTCGAAAAAAGTACACATTACGATACCATGCAGCACTATACTGTCACACTATATAACAAAATAACTACTCTAGTATAATCCAAAAATTCAAGCAAAAATAAGTCTTATGGACACAGATACATCACAAGTCATCCAACACAGTGCAGCCGGCATGGTTAAATACAGATTATAATACCAGTCACCAAAATTGAATATGACACTACAAGTCTGACACCATATTTGTTAATTAATGTAGTTGCCAACATTAATTTAGTAATCGAAAGTAACAACATACACATAATTTGTGAAAGGCGATAATAATAAGTTTTATTCACTTCCTTTGATTCGCACTATATTAATTCTCAGAAGTCTAGAATCTAGATTTAAGCATCACATAAAAACAATAAATTATACAGATCAATATACTGAATACGTAATCGCCAAAATATCAACAGTTTTCAGCAAGTATACTATTGGCTCACGATAACACTGTATCACAGTTTTGTGTTATAATTAAAGCAGGCTTAAGCTAAACTTAAAAGTTAAAAGAAGTTAACTGTTGGCAGTATTGTAATGAACAAAATCTTTGTAGCAACCAGACTTTTAAACATTCTTGAAAAATTATGAAAAATTTGCTCTCCCCCCCCCAACAAAACAGCTTTGCGTCAACATAAAACTATGTATTACCCTAAGTATATACACGTACATGCACTGTTGAAAGACACAAACTAAAGAACAAGCCCAGAATAATACAGACAAAAATAGACCTAACAAAATAATAATTCTGTATACCAAGTGGAAGTAAAAAGTCGAAAGATAAAATAACTGTAGCTTTTGTCCGTGCACCACAAAACTACATCCAAATAAACTCAAGCTCTCCTAAAACGATTCCATAGAGCTTCCAGCCACCAACGATAATGCGGAAAAGTTGCATTTGAAAAGACGTAGTTAATATATACGTTTAGGGATAAGATACAAAAGCATGAACAACCAAAGGTTCCCTCTCCACAAACACAAAATTTCAAGATTTTGGCTGATATATAGTTGGTTTTATGAATTTTTAAAACAGCCAAAATTTGCCAATTTCTACCATTTTACCCTCATGTAAACACAATTATACTTGTGTATTTAAATCTGCAAAATTTGTCTTTTAATACAGACTAGCCTCCAAATTTGCCATAAAACTATGCAAACCATAATTTTTTTGCCAACCAAAAATCTAACCGCATACATAGTCTCCCTTCTTCAATAGAAACAAGCATATACACTTCAGCATACAGTAAGCCATGCATCGTACGTACAGACAGACACAATACAATTATGTAGCAAACTACAATAATAAGTAATATACAAGAAGGTTGTACAATTTACGAAATATAAGTATATCCTTAAATTCCCAAACTGATCTTGCCCAGCTCAATTGACCGCAGGAATCAGAAACGTTAGACAGATGAGACGGGAAAAATTAGTCAGGCAAAAGAAGAGGAACTTTTGGTATAAATTCTATCACAATAATCTGAAATCAACATCATGACTTCTCAGATCATCGTCATCAGATCAGAATCGTAATACAAACGTCTGTTTACACTCTCTGTTATCAACTGGCAAGAAGCCATGCTCTACGCACTAACGCCACCCCCCCCCCCCCAAATTGCGTACCTAGTGGATCTCCCCCAATAAATACTTAGTACGCATTGGCGTATGCTCATTCGCTTCAATAGGAAGGCACCTCCCACCCGCCCCGGCCAATTTGACCCTCCATTCGACATAGATAAATGATGGGTCATTTTTGCGGAGGGCGAGTTCTGATACAAATCGAATGATAGGCCACATTTGCGAAGGGGTGGGTGGTTAGTCACGCTTGTCACACTCTTATCTATTATGTTCTATATATATATATATATATATATATATATATATATATATATTATGACCGATGAATTATCCTTCGTCAATGTATATACTTAATTTCTGAAGCAAACTTTCTACTCTTTCTACTCTTGTCATTATTAAATACGAGATTAAAATTGCATGGATAAAATATACCGTATGCTCTGGCTTGAACTCAATCTTTAATATGCTGTGGGAGAGTTGTACCAACCAACTGTGGTCAACTTACTGAGAAGTCCTTGTGCTACCTACCTACAGCTTTTGCTGATTGAGAGTTCATTATAATATGCTACACAAACACAGGAGCAGCGCAAACGTCTTCACAGGATACACTTTGTTGGCTGAGTCAAATTCCAAAACATTATTTACTTTTGTGCGGGGGAGTGGACTTTTTAGTCCAAGAAACCCCCCCTTGCAATAAGCAGAGTTCTGCAGAAAACACTGGCATACCCTGCAACCCTATAATGTTTAGGGTTCTTAGTTCAGTGGTAAACATGACAAGTCGAGTAGCACACACGCATACCCGTTGGGGGGGGACTCATATTTTTTTAATTTTGCCCACTATTTACTATAAGGGTTAGATGAGAACTTTATTGTACCATGATCGTACTTGACGCACTTACGACTGTCGTTTAAACGTCCTATTCGCACGCAAAATATGCAGGAGTAAAACAAATGACTTGCTGTTGGCACACACCGGTAACAAGGACCCGGGGCTTTCTGCTGGTATGTTTTGGACCTTTCCAACCCACGTCACAGGAGGCGGGTGGGATTTTCTCCACAAAACAAAACGGGGAGTGTTTTCCTCCCCCTGGCCACAACATCAGTTGGCCTACGTTAGTATCAAGCCAATTTTCTGCATGTGAATGTAGTTTAGCCGGGTAGTGTAGTCTAAGCCCATTTCAAAACAGTTTCTAGACTGTAATTCAGTCGATAGGGGGGGGGGGCAATGGAGGGAAACAACTTTTAACAGCTTGCCTCCAGTTAGAACTTCTAGAGAGTTTGACAGGTCAACCAAGAAAACACAAAATGCTACACGTACATGTTCAGTCATATTAGAAGCTGGACTCTTCTGTTTCACCAGTTTCCAATGGAGGCCCAGCTAAAAACATAAAAACAATCCTCTCAATCAATTTGTAGTATACCATAAAGTCATAATGAAAAACCGCCTGCCTGCAGTCACTAAGGTAAAGTCCAAAGGTGCCTTGACAGTCGCGAACGCGTTAGAGACTCCCGTCGATGCGCGTCAAAGACTCATGGTAATTGCATAGTCTCAGTCGCCTCTAGACGCTCGTAGGCGCACGTCGACCTACGTAGACGCGCGTTGAAGCGCGTCAACGCGCTACACTGCCCAGGGTATTTTTTACAGGGGGGGGGCGGGGGCCCCCCGAAATTGACCTTCCCCCCCCCCGAAAATGCCTTCCCCCACGAAATCGCCCCCTCCCGGGATTTTTGCTTCCCCCCCGGGATTTTTTGGAGGCACAAATTTTTGCCAAAAATTGGCCAATTTTCAAAAAATTTCCGGCTTCGCCGGAGATTTTTTCGAAAAATAGCTATTTTTAGCTTAAATCCTGGCATTTTTGAGAACTTTTTGCGTTTCACCATGCAAAATACGCCAAAAAATACCATGTTTTGGCTCATTTTTGCAAAAAATTGTCCCCCCCGAAAATTTATTCCCCCCCCCCCGGCCCGGGCCCCCCCCCCCCGGGAAGCCCCTCCCCCCGGAAAAATCCCTAAAAAATACCCTGACACTGCCATGTTACATTTGGAGGCGTCGACGTGCGTAGCCTATTCCAAACGTGACATCACGTCCTGGTGCCATGCTGCCACTGGAAGCGTCAACGCGTGTACGTACACCGCGATACGCGTACACCTTGATGCGCGCAACATGATATTGACGTTTGCAGACGCACGTAGGCACGCGTCGACACGCGTACACCTGCGTTCGCAACTACTGTATGAAGGCACCTTAAGACTGTAACATGTAGTTTTAGCCGTTTAAAAACAATTGTAACGAATTCCATTTCAGTTCGTATAAAAGCGTCTGCGACTATGAAATCAGCATTAGTCCTAAACAACAGAGAGCCAATGGGCGCTGTTAGCGGCGTTCTTACCCAGAGGGAACTAATTTTACGTTTACGTTTATATATACTTCAACTTTATGGAGTATGTTCGACCTGTAGTACCAGAGCAAGACAGATCGATTGATCCACAGTTGTTCGTTTTGAATGAAATACATTATGTACATTTAAATACAAACCCATTCGATCGACAACAACACAATATAATTTAAACAGTGTTGGCGCGAGCGCAACCGGTGGTGGTAATCTCAGCATTAACAGAAAGGAAGCACACTTGTTCAGCGAGGATACATAAATAACAAAAAAGGCCTACAATTACGGAAGCATTAGGACGAAACAGGGACAACGACTAGAATCTGGCTTGTTGGAAGGGGAAGCGTTGTCCTGCTATCGGCAAACGCTCCCCACTTCCGACTAGATCCTGAATTTCTGGCCTCCCCCATAACCAAAAAAATGCCAAAATGTTACAATTGTTACCCTGAATTTGCTAAATTTTTCCGGCTTCGTCATACTTAAAAGCAGTGTTGGCATCTGGGATGGGATCCCATGGGATGGGATGGGATGGGATTGAAAATTCATCCCATGTAAGAACAGTGGGATTTAGTGCGATCATTTTGCCTTACAATGTCTTTTCACACACCGTTTCCAAATTTTGAAAATGTGCAATATTTTGGTAAATTTGGCATGAAATGTCTGTTCAATTTCATGATTGCCGTTTTGATGACTACCAGCAAAGCAAAGCATGAAGCTTTTTAAGGTGCTGGTATCGCTTTGTGTAAACGTAACCTTACAGGCTCCAATTTTTCCTGCTGCGCCTCAGCGCAGCACGTCTCTTATGTTTGCTCGGCCCAGGCTCGAGCACACAGTTTGTTTGTACAACATGCATTTCACCATAAATGCGTGTGTGTAATGGTTTAAGATAGGCAATGCATAATTTCTGTGTGATTTTCTCTTTTGAAATGATTCTGCTTCTATATAGTCCACGTAATTACGCATGTGTGGAATTTGTGTTTTGGATTTTTGGGATTCGAAACCGGAATTTTTATTCCACTGATGATGACTAATAAATAGAGCCTTCGAACAGAGCAACTCTGTGCCTATTGTATTAAAATTTTGTAGCAGTCAACAATTGTCTTTCTGAAAAAGTATTCAATTGAATTGTATAAAAATATAATTGAACTCAATTGAATTGAATTGTTCAAAAAGTGAAATTCTGAACTGAACTAAAATGTGGACTGAAAACTGTACGATGTTTTGCACAATATTGTTCAATTCCTAAGCAAACGTTTAATCACTTATGAAAAATTGGACTGTGCACCAGGTTTATAATTTCAATAAAATATTATTTTGAAACTCAACCTTTTGCAAAACATCTGGCTTATTTTTACTGGGGGGGCCACTCGGCAACCTTCCCCCTCATTCGAGGTTCCCCCCCCACAAATTTTGACCTCCCCCCCATAACCCAAAAAATTGCCAGATTTCACCATTTTTACCTTAAATTTTCAAAAAATTTTCCGGCTTCGCCGGAATTTTAAATTTTCGCTATTTTAGCGTAAAAAACACCTAAAATTAGTCATTTTTAGCGATTTTTGGCAATTTTTACACAAAAAACGTAAAAATTTGCAAAATTTTTTCCAAAAATATACCCCCCACTTTTGGTGAGCCCCCCAATCGATGGGGGGGGGGCAACTTTGAGCCCCCCCCCATAAATTTTGGCCTAAAAATAAGCCAGAACATATTGCTTGTTATGATGAAAGCTGATGAAACTTTCCAAATATGGAGGCTCTTTTAAGGTGGAGATTCCCTTTGGTCACATATAGTTTGAACCATTATTACTCATTCATTACTTGGGGTTAAGAAGCCATTTTTATATCAAAATGTAGCGTGACATTTTCTCTTTTTAATGCATACCATGAAACAAATGTTTGCCTTTTAAAATATTTTCAACACATTTTAGAAGAAGTATAATTTTCCAGAATTTTTGCAGACTCAAGTAAATTTTTTCGCGAGACATCGGTTATATCATTCGATACCTCCATGAAATAGCTGGGGACGATTTTTTATTTATTGTGAAATCGCTCTTCGTTATAGAGAAATAAGCTGAAATGTGTGCGTAACCTGTATTTTGCCTACTTTTTCCAAATTTGTCAAGCGATTACTTTAGCTAGAAAGCAGCAATCGGAGCAACTAAAAAATCGTCCCTGGGTATATTTGTGCAGAACACATTTGTTCAGTAATGCTCCACAATCTTTGGAAAAATTGGTCGTGTTTTGCAAAAACTACATTTTTTATGATAGCAGTCTACAGGTTAGCAGTTGGAAGACGATCATGCGTCGGATAATTTGTCCCTGTGAGCCTCAGGATCGACGAGTGGTTTGATTTTACGGCTTGCGTAGTTCAAGAAATGTTGGATTATTTGATTTCTGCAAAAATGACAAGTTTTCTACGCCAAAATAAGAAAATCGGCTATATCTCACGGTATAGAAAAGATAGAAACTTGCTTTAAAAAGCAAAAATGTGAAGCTCAATGAGATCTTTCGAATGAATATCGTCATAACTGTATAGCAGCTGCCAAACGTTCAGAAATTGGGAAAACCACTCTGACCGAAAATCTAGAATTATTGAATCAGGATTGCGCGGAGGGTGTTAGAACGCTAAAAGAACTTATTTCGGAAAGTTTCATCAAATTTCATCTTGGTTTACGCCACCAAATAACAATATGCGCCCAAAAGGAATCACCACCTTAACATACTGGGACCAGTCCCGCATTTTGAGACGAAAAGATAAAAATCTTTGATTTTCGCCACTATTCTCTCAGTTCGTTATCGATACACCTGATTGGTTGATATAAATGGAAAGAGGTGACTGAAAAGAGAATTTTTGATTTTACGACCTTTGAGCTTTGTTAAGCTAGCAGGTGGGGGGGGTCAATCATGAAAGATTTTTAGATCACGGATTTCGTTCATTTTCACACATAAACTAACCACATATGTCGTGTATATCAAGTTCAACGTTCAGTCTCTCCTCTCTCTTTATTGCA
>JASAND010021293.1:0-67612 GCA_030248195.1 Trissonchulus latispiculum | reverse complement strand
TCATTTTTATTCTTGGACTGTGTTAGACAGCGTAGCTAATCTCTGAAGTGGATCCGCACTCCCCCTCAGCCTAAACCTAAGTAGTAAGGTTAGCAAGGTTTAGGCCATGAAAAGTGGAATAGAAATATTGATCTTAAGATCTAAAGATTCCTGTATATGAATTTTCAACATAGTCGGAGTCGCCAAATAGTTCTTCCTCCTATCCCCTCACCAATCCAAAATTTTCGGAATTAATTTTAATTTGTTTAAATGCGTATTTAATAAATTAGTTTATTTAATAACTTAATTAATTTTCACAATCAATAATTTTTCTGATATTGGAATTCTGCGTAGTCAAAAGCATGAGCCCGATATCAGATTCCAGGCCCAAGCTCAGTAGGTTGTTCTATATTTGAGTGTGGTACTGTTTGCTTAGTGATGATCGTACAGTGGACAAGTTCCGTCATTTGCTCCACTCCGCCACTGAGATGAAGCGGACGCTGGACGCGGACCCGAAGCCCAACTGCATCATCATTGACGAGATTGATGGCGCGCCGCTGGTATGAACTCCAGTCGAGGTCGAGGCGCCGGTTGGGGCATCATTTTTGCAGAAACTTTGTGTTTTGAAATTATCTCTAGATTTTATACTTCATTCAGTTAGTATTTAGCAAGATGACAGTTATCTCGTAGTTATCCAGATTGCTGAGATCTTTGTACTTGTTGTTTTTCATTTTCATTTCCACGAGTTGGTGTAGTTTTTTGGTTTTGAGGCGTCGATCAACTTCCTGCTGGCCCTGGTTAAAGCTGGTAGCGGCGGTGCTGGTGGTGGTGGGACTGGGAGTGGAACTGGGAAGCGAGGGGAGGTGCTGCGACGCCCGATTGTCTGCATCTGCAACGACCTCTACGCCCCGGCGCTCCGGGAACTACGGAAGACGGCCTTCCTCCTCCAGTTTCCGGTCACGGACAGTCGACGACTCGTTGAACGCCTTGTCATGGTGGGTCCGTTTTTAGCGACAGCTTTTTCTCGTCCTGGATTAGAATTGTCCACTTTCATCTTATGTTGTTAGCATTTTGCGAGCTTGTCGCTCTTTGTTTCAATTGGGTTTTTGTTGCAAGAAAATGTGGTAAACGCGGACTAGCAGGGCGGATCTACGAAGGGTACAAGCATTAATTCGTTGTTTTTATTGTTTGAGATCGGTCGACGTGAGCGCCTGCGGATCGAACGGAGCGCCCTGAATGCCCTCTCGGATCAGACCAACAACGACATTCGCTCCTGCATTAACACACTTCAAGTACACAAAGTCAACCGTTTATTAGGGCGTCCTTTAATAGTCAGTGTGAATGTGATTTCAGCTCAGTAAATTCCTGAAAATGAATTGTGTATGCATTAACTTGGAAACTATTTCCCCTATTGTATCCTTTCACATTGAGGCTTTTCAGTCGGTAGCTTTGTTATTGTTGTTGTTCACTGAAAATTTTCTCAATTGTACATTACAATTTGAAGAATGAAAATCGAAACAAGGTTGGTCTGGCTCTGGGTGTCCATGTTTTGATTTTCATTCCTGAAATTGTAATATCGGATCCGAGGACATGTGGTTGTTTTGACTCTATCTGTCCTACTTATGCACATACAATACAATGTGTTTTTGATGAGCCTTTCTTGTTGCTTGTTTCAGTACCTGAATAAACTGTATCCGAGGAACCTGACCAGTTTCCAGGTCTCTCGACTCAATCTCGGCCAAAAGGACATGCAGAAGGGACTCTTTACCGTTCTCAATGACATCTTTGAACTCCAGGCCGGACACGGGTACAGACAGGAACCACCCTTTTGTACTGAATGAAATGAGGCTGTTTTGCAACCTTTTTTAGTGAAAGTAGTCAGAATAAAGCGGAGCCATGCCGCAAACGGGTTTGATGTTGTTTTTTTGCTGTTTATTTCAGCAGCTATCTGAAAAAGCGCAAAGCCGCTGTCTTGGACGGAGAAGCCTCCCGAGACTGTTTCACGGAATCTGATTCTGAACTTCGATCAAGGTCCAAATTCCATTATAATGTTTACTAGATAACAAACTATTATAGGAGTCGCGACAGTGACCTCCATATGGTGTGAATAGTGGCTGGAGGCACTGTAAAATAAGCTGCGCAGAAGCTGCGCTAATTGTAGAGCACATCGAGTTTAGTATGTGTGGGAAGTTTCAGTCCCGTATCACTTACCGTTAAAAAGTTGAACCCGGGCCGGTTATGAAAGTGACGTTTGTTTATTTTTTCCGGTTTCTCCTTTCTCCTATGTATTTGGTGCTTGTATTGACATACTGTTCGCCGCTTTCACGTGAACTGCAATCATGGGCCAACCTAAAGGGCTATAAGGTCTAGTAGTACCCTCTAAAGAATTTCAGAATCGCAACTTTTTTGCGCCACAGCGCCGCAGTGGCGCGGCAAAGTCGGCTCAGAGCGAAAAGAGACCATTCCTGTGGTCGTCGCTCAGGTCGAACGTTACGACCTGGAGCTGATTTCTTTTTATATTCAGAAATTACATATATACATATATACAGAAATTACATATAACGGTCCATGTTTTGTTTCTCTATCACTTCTCTAGCGACGAGAGTGGCCGGTCAAAAATGGCAAAAATTCGAAAATGGAAAATGGAATTTTCTCGCTATCTGTTCCACTTAGAAAGCTCAAATCTTTCATACATCCTAGGATCTTAGGCTTTACTCCGCCTCTCAAAACTTGGTCTATATGGGTTTTCTGGTGCGCCCAGCTCATCCCCCGTGTCCGTTTTGCCGTCTGGTTGGGCCTGGCTTATTTTTACTGGGGGGGGGGGGGGGCCGCCCCCCATTCGGCGACCTTCCCCCCCATTCGAGGAGCCCCCCCCCCCATGAAATGCCCCCCTATAAATTCCGACCTCCCCCCCCATAACCCCAAAAATTGCCAAATTTTACCGTTTTTACCCTACATTTTCAAAAATTTTTCCGGTTCGCCGGATTTTTAACGAAATTTTCACTATTTTAGCCTAAAAACCACTTAAAATTATTCATTTTTTAGCGATTTTTTCACATTTTTACACGAAAAACCCCGCAAAAATTCGAAAATTTTTTCCAAAATATGCTCCCCCATTTTGGGTCAGCCCCCCCCCATCGATGGGGGGGCCCCCATGAAGCCCCCCCCATAAATTTTTGCCTAAAAATAAGCCAGTGGGCTGGTTCCACTTTGCCGTTTGGAGGGTCCCATCGGGGGTCAGGTGTCGTCAAAAATGAAATTTTTGCAAAAGTGGTCAAATTTGGTATCAAATGAAAGCCCTAACTGAGGTGAGCAACTTTTGTCATTGAACTGCGAACCCAAAGTGGTTGTAGAGTGCTGTGGAGGGGTGGGGTGGGGATTTAGGCGATTTTGGTAAAAATAAAATTTTTCAAAAGTGGTCAGATTTGGTGTTAAATGAAAGCTCGAAGTGAACTGAGCAACTTTCGCCATAGAACCACCCACCTAAACTTGCTGTGTCGGATTTATGTCTTTGCTTTCTCAACCGGAATTTAAAGGATAGACATAGGCCCAACTCATTATTATCCCCTTTCGTGCGGAGCATTTTTGTACTTATTGTTAGCTTTTATTTAGTTTTACAGTCTTTGCAATTTCTGAGATTTATTTATGTTAATCAGTTAAACTAATAAATTGGTTCTGTCTGTGATTTGACCCTACAACCCTCTAAATTCGATAAATTTTGTCTGTCGTACGATAGGAATTGTTTTGAGCGTTCCAAGTCCGAATTTGTCTCCGACCACCGACAGATTTGAGTCAAATTACTGCCAACGGTTTTGCATTCTTAATTTTATTTCCTATATTTTTGGCAATGTTAGAAAATACTACTTGCGAAATTGGCAGTTATAGAAATGTAAATAGTAATTTCAGATACGAAAAAATTCTGGATTCGATACGATGTTTTGATGAGATGGACAGACTCAGAATGGGGATTTATGAAAACTTTCTGGAGCTGAAGATTAAGGACAAGAAGCTTAGCAAGGTTCCTCCTGTAAAAATTGTATAATTATGTACATAATTGGTTTTGTAGATAATTGTATTTGCATTTTAAATTTTGTTTGCTTTGTAATAGTATACAATCAGTTGTTCATGAAATTCAATTTAAACTTGATTGAACTGCGTCCACATTTGCACGAGGTTGACTTTCTTGAAGATCGTTGAGTTTAAATTTCCCTCCATCTTATTTTCAAGAAGTTTTAGTTGAAATCAGTTGAGTAGTTGTTAAAGCGTTATGGAGCGGCCAGGGCGTGGTTTGTTTAGGTTCGACAGGGTCTGGAGTGGTTTGTGTTCAGTGACCTCCTGTCCACTCGAGTCCTGTCGGATCAGCGCTTCGAGTTGCTCAAGTATCAGCCCTTTTTGGCCGTCATTTTCCACTTCCTCTTCGCTCAGCGCGGATTCACGCGACTCCAGTTTCCCTCCGTCGCTGCTGAGGTACGTTCATCATCCAAAAAAGAAATTTGATGTAAATTCTATGGTGTACGAGAAGAAAGTTTGCCCACGTCGCAACACATTGCAGCCCAACTTTACATTTCTTGGAACACTGCAAAACCGTCTGAGTTTACATTCAGCCGTATTGTAAAGTTGTTCAGGGTCCTGGTTTGGCTATATTTCACTTTCGAATTTTGATTATTCTTTTATTGATCTGATACCACAATTTTGGTGTTAATCGCAATGTTAGTACAGACATTAGCGTCTCTCACCAGTTCTCGGATTGCTTTCACATTCACGTTTTCTTCCTAATTGTGTGTGTTTCAGTACGAGGGGAAGCTGTCGCAGCGGGCGTCCATCCTGAAGGACCTGCTGAGCGGGATGTCCCCGGAGATCCGTGTCTTCACGAGTCGTCGGGTCCTCCTCTCCGGGTTCCTCTCCTTCCTGGCCCGGATCATCGAGCCCACCCTTCGCGCTGTAAGTCTTCGTCCGCGTTCACTCCTCGCTCAGAAGCAAATTTAGATCGGGAATGTCAATACTTGCGGTATTGATAACTGATCTCCCAGTGTTGCAAGTTGAGGAACATGAATATGATGTGTCCACATGTAGTTTTGGATTTAATGTTTAACTATTTTTCGTAGGATAGGGCGTTTCTCCAAAGATCGAAGGGTTAAAGCTTTTGGACTTAAACTTAGAACTGCTATATTTTGCAAACACTCCAAAAATACTTTTTGGATTAAGATTAATTATAAGAAAAGAAGCTGTTTGTTCCCTTTGGTTATCCTGGTAGAAAAACTAAAATAGTATTGATGTGCGGTCTGCGTCGAAGCCTAAAATTTCTGGAAATAGAAAAGCTCAACATTTTTACTGAAAAGTTAAGAGATTGGCTGTGTGATTGTTTTTCTGTGAGCTTCAGGTGAGCGTTCAGCTGTACTCGGCGCAGGAGTTGGGTGAGCTGAGGCGCGTCGTCGACATCATGATCGCTTACAACCTCACCTATCGTCAGGAGCGAACTCCTGATGGACACTACTCCTATGTCCTAGAACCGTGCGTGCTTTTCGTTTTCTACTAATTCTGAATTGTTTACTGTATACTGTATTGTGGTGAGTGGTATCTCCTGAGAGGGTCAGTTGAGTAAGGCTTCTTGTTTCTGTGGAGATTTGGTGGAGGTGGAAGGCTGTTGCGAAGGCTCTAATTCCAGTAAAAGATTAGTGAGAAAGCGTTTCAGATTAGTGGATTGGACAAAAGCTGGAAAATTGATGGATCTGATCCGTTTTGGTTACGTTTACAGGCAGAGTGCCGCCGTGGTTGTCTGATTTTTGTGTGGAGTCTGTCCTGTGTTTAGGGGGATTGAGCAAGTGATCCGATTTCCTGGCCAGAAACCTTCCAAGCAGCTGTCCTATGCAGCGAAACAGCTCATTGCCCACGAGGTACTGCAACACTCTGTTTTACATGCATGAAATCGCATAGAACAAAGTGTGCTAGAATGCAGGATGAAATAGCAGTAAGGAAAGCTTTATCTATCGACTCTCTAGCCAACCGAGCTATCCACCCTGAACCGGTCGCCAAGGCAAAACGAGTACCACAACCGTGGGAAGGTAACAGGAGTCTGTGCAGAAGGGCCGGACCCCCCCTTCCACGGATGCAGTCATCACTGGAGGTGACACTCCTGGCTCTACGGCTGAGAATCCGGGGCTGAGCACCGGCACCCCATGTCCTGTGGCAGGACGGAGATATCTCCTGGGGTAAACCTTACCTTTTTACGTGCCCCTGGATACTTTTCTTTATATGTCCATAAACCAACATATATACAGTGTGATGATAATATACTTGTGGTATTGTAGAAGATGTCATCATTTTGTTGTAGATTGAAATGGAAAGATTGAGACGGGCAGACCCGACCCGCCATGCAGCCTCTGATGATAGGAAAGGGAAAGAGAACAAGTCTAAGAGGGCTGTCGTTAATGCGACGGTGGCGGGTGGTGGTGGTAGTGAGAAGACTTCCAAGATAACTCCTCCCACCTCCAAAATACTGAAGGACCTCAAACCCAGACCCAAAATCATACCACAGCAGGATGAGGAAAAGGTTCCTTTGTTCAATTTTCTAGACTGGATTTTGGTTTTGACCGAGCAGCGGAGATTCTTTTTTCACGTTTATTAATTTATATTTGTTTTATTTCATCGGACCGTTTAATTTAAATATAAGTCAGCTCTAATTAGAATATTGTTTTTCAGGGTATTACTAGAGACTTTTTCGGTCGCCAACTGCCAAATCAAAAGTCAACAGGATCTGTTTCAAGTCACAACGGTAAAGACTGTAGTATGTATATACATACTAACAACTTACTTTTGTTTTTATGACGTGCTTTTTATTTTTGATTAATTTTATGGTTTATCTTCAGTAGTCAGAATTTCATATGTCAGAAACTAACTTTTCAAACTTTCATTAGTCAGAATTTAGGTTTTTGAAATAATAGGTTTATCTTCAGTAGTCAGAATTTCATATGTCAGAATTTCATTAGTCAGAAACTAACCTTTCAAACTTTCATTAGTCAGAATTTCATTAGTCAGAATTTAGGTTTTTGAAATAATATAAGTTGAACTTTCATTTGTCAGAATGTCATAGCTGCTGAAACGACTATCCATAGCAAAAAATTGCCAGATTTCACCATTTTTACCCTAAATTGTCAAAAATTTTCCGGCTTCGCCGGAATTTTAGCGAAATTTTCGCTATTTTAGCGTGAAAAACACCTAAAATTAGTCATTTTTAGCGATTTTTTGCAATTTTTACACAGAAAAACGTAAAAATTTGCAAAATTTTTTCCAAAAATATCCCCCCCCACTTTTGGTGAGCCCCCCCCCCTCCACGGGGGGGGGGCAACTTTGAGCCCCCCCCATATCGCCCCCCCCATAAATTTTGGCCTAAAAATAAGCCAGCCTCTATCAACATTTTGTATATATATATACGTTTACTGTCTTGTCTGAAAACTCAAACTATTATGCTGATGATGTTGGGAATAACGCAATGCTTAATGAAAAATAAAATATATAGCCAAAATTCGCGCCGGAGCCGGACATAGGTGTGTTGGGGGGTGGGTGGGGGGACCCCCCCCACCAAAATGACAAATTTTGGCGACCCCCCCCAGATATTCAGATTTTTGCTACCCCCCATCGCCATAGGTGCACCAGGCTACAGTTTGCCCCCTGTGAGACCCGCCCCCCCCCCCACGGAGATGACAAACCCCCCACCCCCCATACAGCTTAGGGGACCGTTTAGGTACAGTTTTTTTGAAAAATTTCGAATTTTTGAGACCCCCCCAAGCCAGATTTGGACTTTTTACCATAGTTTCCCTGGAAATTTTGGTTGGGGGGGGGGTAAACTTCGGAAATTTGGTGGTCGACCCCCGAAATGTGATGGGGAGGACCCCCCCCGAACCCCCCCCCCAAAATTCGGACCTCATAAAATTCAAAAAATGGCCGAAAATGCGGCCCCAAAAAGTGCTGGGGGGGTAGCCAAAAGTGGGGGGAGGGATAGTCCAAAAATCTGGGAGGGGGTGAATTTGGTCGAAAATTTTGGGGGGATACACCCCCCAAACCCCCCCCCTAAGGAAACTATGCTTTTTACTCCCTCCCCCCAACCCAAACAGGTGGTATACCTATGTATGCCCCCCCAGATTTTTGGCCAAAAAGTGGACAAAAATGGTATAAAATCGAAAATTTAGGGGTCCCCACCCCCACCCACCGTCGGAACCTCCCCCCCCCCGATTTTTTGCCCAGCCACGCCTCTGAAGCCGGAGGCGCGAAATTTGAATGGTGTAGAAAATGCAATACATCCAAAAATGGCCAAAAAATGCAACATTTTTTGATTTTTAACCCTTTTTTCTTCAAAATAAGGCTTGTTTTTAACGTTGTAGGCGTTTTTACACCATTTTGAAGCGATTCAAAGCCAAAATTTGAGAAAATTTTTCAGCCAAATTTAGCTAACTTTTTGGGTCCAAAAATCGCTGGGGTGTTTCGGGGGAGGGGGTAGCCGAAGGGTGGGGGAGGATAAGTCAAAAAATCTCGGGGGGATTTTTGCTCCCCCCCCCCCAGATTTTTGGCCACAAAGGGGCAAAAAATGGTATAAAATCGAAAATTTAGGGGGGTCCCCCCACCCTCCGTCGGAAACCTCCCCCCCCCCGATTTTTTTCCCAGCCAGCCACACCTACGAAGCCGGAGGGGCGAAAATTTTTGAATTGTGTAGAAAATGCAATGCATCCAAAAATGGCCAAAAATGCAACATTTTTTGAATTTTAACCCTTTTTTCTTCAAAATAAGGCTTGTTTTTACAAGGCGTTTTTACACAATTTTAAAGCGATTCAAAGCCAAAATTTGAGAAACATTTTTCAGAAAATGACTATTTTTCAGCCAAATTTAGCTAACTTTTTGGGTCCAAAAATCGCTGGGGGGTTCGGAGGGGGTAGCCGAAGGTTGGGGGAGGGTAAGTAAAAAAATCTCGGGGGGGTTAAATGGGCTCAAAATTTTGGGGGGCGGGGGTAGCCCCCCCAAAGGAAACTATGCATAGGTGTGGCTGGGCAAAATATTTGGGGGGGGGGTTCCTCTTAGTTTCACCATGGGGGGGGGGACTCCCCCCAAAATTTTCGACCAACTTTACCCCCCCCAGATTTTTGGACTATCCCTCCCCCACTTTTGGTTATATACCCCCCCAGCACTTTTTGGGTCCAAAAAGTTAGCTAAATTTTGCTAAAAAATGGTAATATTTTGAAAAATTTTTCTCAAATTTTGGCTTAAAATTGGTTTAAAACGGTGTAAAAACGCCTAAAACAATAAAAACAAGCCTTGTTTCGACAAAAAAGCGTTAAAATACAGAAAATTTTCCTTTTTAGGCCATTTTTAAATTTGCTGAGGTCCGAATTTGGTGGGGGGGGGTACGGGGGTGTACTCCCCATCCCATGTCGGGGGTCGCCCACCAAAATTAACCAAAAGTTTACCCCCCCCCCCCAACCAAAATTTCCGGTGAAACCCGAACAAAATTGCCCAAAACCCCGAAAATTTTCTATTTTTGTGCCATTTTCGGCCACTTTTCGGCCAAAAATCTGGGGGGGGCATAGGTGTGGCTGGCGAAAAAAGTGGGGGTGGGGGTTTGAAAACAAGTAGGGTGGGGGGTTTGGCAAAAAAGGGGGAGGGGGGGGGTCGAGCAAAAGACCCATGTCAAGTTAGCGGATTTTGCGAATTTCAACTACGCAGAAAAAGATTGTTATATTCGGAATCTGCAATGCTGCGTAGTGTCACATGGTAAACTTTATTTCTTGCGTAGTCCTTTCCATTTGCTTATATTTGGGAAAATATAAACCTGTCAATCAAACGTCCGCCATATTGACGTGTAAAAGATAGGAAAGCGCGGGAAAATTTGACATTAAATTTCTCTTGAAAAATACAACTACGCTAGAAACTAAAAGCACTACGCAAAACTACGCTGTAGCGTAGTGCAGAAAATATGCATTTTGCTAATCGTAGTGAAAAAGTTTCCGTTAAGTTTACTGAGCCGAGAAAAAGTCGATTTGGGGGGAGGGGTACGAAAAATTTTCGAGGGAAGGTGGTCGGCGAAAAATCGGTTTTTCGCTAAAAAACTGAAAATTTTTCTCAATTTTCAGCTATTTTTGAAATTGATTGAAAATTTTCGAATTTTTTGGCTGAAAATTTGCAAAAATTTAGGTAGGGGGTTGAAAATTTTTAGGGGGGGCTCGGCCGAAGGCCAATTTGGGGGGAGGGGTAGAAAAAATTATTTTGGGGGGAGGGTCTGCGTTGCGACCCCTCCATTTGGGGGGAGGGGTCCCCCCCGCCACCCTGACACATCTATGGGGGGGGGGGGTAGCAAAATCTGAATATCTGGGGGGCGGGGGCATAGGTGTAACGGAGATTTGGGGTGGGGGAGGCTCCCCCCCCCAACATTTTCTGGGGGGGCCCCTCTGGCGACGCCCCCCCCCCCGCGCCCCCCCCCCCAGGACCCCCCCCAACCCTCCCCCAACCCTCCCCCAAAAAAATTTTTCATTTTTTATGCCAAAAATCGCATTTTCAGCCGTTTCTAATGATAAAAAACATCTAACCATAAAGTAATTTTAACATTAGACAGTGGTTTTAAACTCCATGTCTCCAAGTCCAAAATAAGGACAATATTGAGTCATAAGATCCATAATACAGTTAAAAACGTGTATTTCTCATAATAATAAACAGTTTAAGCCAAAAATTTGGACATTTTTGAAAATTTTTTCAAAATTTACCTTAAAAATACCCAATTTTAGGCCATTTTTCGCGCCTTCGGCGCGACTACCCCCCCCCCCCCCACTTGGGGGGGGGCGTCCCCCCCAAAAAGTTTTGGGGGAGGGTTGAAAAAAGGCTTGGGGGGCTTCCCCCCCCCAACCCCCCCCACCTTACACCTATGGGCGGGGGGCTCCAAAATTTGTCATTTTGGTGGGGGGTTCGTTAGAAATTTTGCATTTTTGCTAAAAATTGTCAGATTTGGGCTAAAATGCGAAAAGTTTTCCCTGAAATTTGTGAACTTTCTAAAAATTGACTGAACCTCTGAGTTTTCCCAAACAAGGTTGCCCATTTGTAAGGTCCCCCTTTGAAAAAATTTTAAATTTAAATTTAAGTTAAAGCAATCCGTAGTGGAAACCTGTATTGTATAAAGAGTTTAATAACAAGCATGATTTTATGCAAAACATTAAGTTTCTGGTGGACTAACATCGCAAACTGCTGTAAATTTATTAATTAGAGATTGTGTGATATATATATATATATATATATATATATATATATATATATATATATATATATATATATATATATATATATATATATATATATATATATATTAATGCAAATGTGAGTGTCAAACACCGTGTTACACATTTACTGCTGTATTTTTTAACGAAAACAGCTTCATTTAGTCAGAACTCCTTCCACCGTCAATTTGTTTCAAACACTTGAAAGTGGTATGCAAGTTTAGGGGGGCGCTTGCATTATTTGGATTATAGATGTAAAATTTGGACCGCTTGCTCAATTTTAAGGTAATCCCAACTGAATTTACTTGATTGGAGGGGCATGTTTTTACGAAATTTCAGTAACTGAGACCATGTGATTAGATAGCTACCATTATGGCTTAATCAAATCAAAATCAAAATTTAATTAAAGCTTTGTATGATAAATTCAATTGCATTGGGTAATTCGAATTCTACAGGGTTTCTCACGATGCTTTCGTGTTAAATTAGTTTATTATTTTATGAAATACACTGTGCAATTTAATGAAAGCAGAATATATACACCCAAAACAGAAACTACTACGTAATGCGAAATTTTGCAAATGAATTTTTCAGAAATGCTTCAACCAAACTTGCTCAAATTTTGCATCTACGATTTTTGGAGGGGATTTTTTATACGATTTTTAGATAGGATACGATTTTTTAGATTTTGTTTAAAACGTATATTCAATATATATTTAAGCTGGTGATTCTTTTTGGGCACATATTGTTTTTTGCCGGCGTAAATCAAGATGAAATTTGACGAAACTTTCAGTAATACGTTCTTTTAGCGTTCTAACACCCTTCGCGCAATCCCGATTCAAAAATTCAAAATTTCCGGTCAGGACGGTTTTTTCCAAATTCTGAATGTTTGGCAGCAGCTATACAGTTATGACTATATTCACTCGAAAGACCTCATTGAGCTTCACATTGTTGCTTTTTAAAGCAACTTTCTAGCTTTTCTCTACCGTGAGATTTAGCCAATTTTCTTGTTTTGGCGTCGAAAACTTGTCATTTTTGCAGAAATCAAATAATCCAACATTTCTTGAACTACGCAAGTTGTAAAATCAAACTAAGGGCGTCGATCTGAACTATCATAAAAAAAGTAGTTTTTGCAAAAACACGACCAATATTTTCCAAAGATTGTGGAGAATTTACCAGGCAAGCTGGAGGGCTGCTACTTAACAGATGTGTTCTGAACAAATATACCCAGGGAAGTTAAGACCTGCTAAGCCAAATCCAAGAAAATGTCCCTCGGCCCACATGTCCTTTATAGGACAGCACAAGAAAAAATTTTGGCTGATTCCACAGTTTTGAGAAATCGATGTTCAAAAATTTTTGGTCTATACTCAGCCTGTCAGATGTCAGTATGTCAGAAAATTTTCGCTATTTTTGCGGATTTTTACTAGTTTCGCAGTCTATTTTATGCTCAGCTAGTTGACAATGAAAAATTTCATTGTTATTATTATCGTAAAAGTTACGGTTTTTAAACTGTCTTTAGTTTTTAAAATGAAAGTCGTAAGTCTTATGGTTGTTGAGTGATTTCACCTCAAACTGGAGGTCTGCATATGTTAAACACAGGAAATGCGAAAAAAACCACTTTTCACGTACGCAAGAGAAATCTCACGAATGGCAAAACTGATCCGTCCAAACTTTAAGTCATATTATTTGCACATTTTCGAATTGTGATCTGTAGGATAACTCTTTAGAAATTTTAAATGAAGTTTTGAAGTATTAAAATTTGGTACCAATTCAGACAGACAGCAAATTTTAAAACTTCAAAAATACAGTAATATTTTTAAAATACCTAATTAAAATTCTACTTCCTGCAGATCACAGTCCGGAAACAGGCAAATAATAGAACATAAAGTTTGGACTGATAGGTTTTGCCATTCGTGAGATTTCTCTGGTACACTTGAAAGATGACAACGTTTCGCATTTTCTGTGTTTAACACATGGAAACTTCCACTTTGAGGCGAAAACACTCAACAACCATAAGACTTACAACTTTCGTTTTAAAAACTCATTAAATATACCGTTTGGACAAATAATAATAATAATAATGAAATAATAATAATAATAATAATAATAATAATAATAATAATAATAATAATAATAATAATAATAGTAATAAATAATGTAGAATTAGACAACTGCTTAAAATATCTTGGTTGGGCTGGTGTACATTTTACGGGGACAGAAACCCCTGCAGTCCGTTAATTGCCGGTTTCGGTGCTCCTTAACATTCTGGGACCAGTCCCGCATTTTTAGGTGCAAAGATAAGAAATTTTTGGTTTTTGCCATTATTCTCTCAGCCCATACTCGAGACACCGGTTGGTTGATATGGCTGGAAAGAGGGTGTAAAAATGAACATTTTTGCTTTTACAACTTTTAAGCTATCTCTAGTGGTTAAGTCAGTACAAGCAAAAAACGATTTTTGGGGTCCAAAAATGGCCGTTTTCCAGAAAATCAGTTTTTTCAAAATTACTGCCAAATCGTACGGACAATTTTGGTTTATTTATACTCGATCGATACACAGTCTCATTGCACACTTTATCAATGCCTATTAGCCGGAGTTTGTTGCTCTAAGCTAGAGATTTGGCCGAAAACAAATTTTAGCAAAACTGCGATTATTTTCTTTTGAACATCGATTTCTCAAAAACTACCCAATGGATTCGCGTGATTTTCGGGAAAATGAGAATTCGCACTATTGCAAAGGGACATTCTTCTTGGTTTGAGCTAAAACATCTTGGTTACAGCATCTCCGCCGATGGTATTCTTCCCAAGAAGGACAAAGTCGAAACTCTTCTTCAGTTATCACACCCTAGAAGCTACTCCGATTTAAGGCGTCTCATCGGCATGTTTGGGTTCTATCGACAGCACATTCCTCAGTTCGCGCTGATAGCCGCTCCACTTCATGACCTTCTTCGCAACACTCAGCCAAGAGGGGGAGTTCAGCCAGAGTGGGTCTGGACTGATCATCATGAAAAAGCATTTGCCGATCTAAAAGCTACCTTAGCAAATTGTGTTTTGCTATACTACCCATGCGCTGAAGATAAAGATTATATTCTGACCACTGATGCTTCGGCGAAAGCCTATGGTGCTTCCCTCCACGTTCTCAGAAACGACAAATCTGTTCCGTTGGCATTCTACTCTAGGCAATTTACAGATGCGCAGCAGAAGTGGTCCACGTTTGAAAGAGAACTCTTCGCCCTGTTTGATTCTACTAAAAAGTTTCAAACAATGTTAGAAGGACGCAATGTGATCGCCTATACTGACCATAAGCCACTGTCAAAAGCTTTTGAAAAGAAATCCAGCGATAGTCCAAAACATCATCGACAACTTTCTTTTCTTTCCGAGTTCATCGACGATGTTCGTTACATCCCAGGTAAAGACAACGTCGTCGCTGATGCTCTTTCTAGACTCGTCAGCACGGTTGCTACTGATCCTTTCGACCTAGAGAGCATAGCTGCAAAACAAACGTCTGCAGATCCTGCTGAATTAGAAGGAAGCTTTACTCCCAAACCTTTCCGGTTGTCAAATAACTCTCAGCTAATATGTGATGTCTCCACCCCATATCCTCGACCAATCATACCACAGAGTCTACGATACCGTGTCTTCAAGGAATTGCATGACCTTGGTCATCCTGGTGTGAAGGCATCGATTCGACTGATTCTCGCGCGTTATGTGTGGAAAGACGCTAGAAGAGACATTAAAACCTTTTGCCGAGAATGTCAAAAGTGCCAACAAGCCAAAGTAACTGTGTATCCAAAGACAAGCCCACAACCTTTTCCTGTTGGCGGTCGATTTGAAAATGTCCATATCGACATCGTTGGTCCTTTAAGTCCATCCACCCAAGGGGAAAGATACTTGGTTACTTACATCGACCGAGAAACAGGGTGGGTTGAGGCCGACCCAACTCATACCATAACGTCAGAAGCCATTGCCATGTCCTTCATGGGGGCATGGGTGCAACGGTTTGGCGTTCCCTTGATCGTAACAACGGACCGGGGCAAGCAATTCGAATCCGAACTGTTTCGAGAGTTGGCAAAACTTGTCGGTTTCTTTCGAGTTCGCACAGCCGCATATCATCCTAGTGCGAACGGAAAGATTGAAAGATTCCATCGAACATTAAAGACATCCCTCAAAGCAAAAGGGGGTGGTTGGATCCAAACGTTGCCAATCGCACTTTTTGCCTATCGCATTACGCCATCATCCATTACGGGTGTTAGTCCTTTCCAAATGGTAACTGGGACAATAGCTCACATTCCAGCAAGCTTAATAAACTGTACCCAAGAGACATTTAATGCTGAGTTCGTCTCTAAACTCTCTCGAACTATAAAAGAGCTACAGTATCAAAATTGGTCAAAGATTCCTACCTTCGAACCCAAACCCCCTACCCCCAGCAAACTTAGTGACTGTTCACACGTTTGGGTTCGTGTGGACCGCGTCCGGCGGCCGCTTGAGGCCCCTTACAGTGGCCCTTACCGCATTATCAGCCGTCATTCAAAGACGTTTGTATTGGACATTAACGGTAAACACGATGCAATTAGCATAGAAAGACTAAAGCCAGCTCATGTGACTACTGAAATTTTAAACAAGAAAGAAACTGTAAAGCCAGAGGTCAAAAAGAAAAAGAAAGTAACATTTGGCGGCTCCGCCGTTTTGGGGCCGGAGGTTGTGTAATGATCAGGAACATAAAATGAAGCAGAGTTTGAAGAAAAAATAAAATATATACAAGATTATATCCAGTGATTCTGCATTGTATAAAGATATATAGTTGCAAACTTAGAAACTTTCTTGAAGTCAACGTTATAGCCTCAACACCAGCTACCATTATTGGAAGTTTGAAGTGAATTGGCTGAAAAATGAATTAAGGAGAACGTTTCCGGTAATGCAAGTGCCCCCTTATTTTGCTAGTTTCCTTTAGGGTATTTTTGACTCGTATGGCTTTAATCCTTTATTTAAATAGCTAAGATCTACGAAAAACTATTTTCGTGCTTTTTAACATTCTGTACCAGTCCCGTATTTTAGGTGAAAAATTAAGAAAGTTTTGGTTTTGCCATTATATTTTCAGCAGGAAGTCGAGACATCCGACTGGTTGCTATGGCTGGAAAGAGGGCACCAAAATGAACATTTTTGCGTTTACAACTTTTGAGCTAGTCAGTATTTTGGGGTCAAAAATGGCCAGAAACAATTTTGGTGTCAAAAATGGCCATTTTCGAGGAAATCAGTTTTTCAAAATTACTGCCAAATCGTACGGACAATTTTGGTTTATTTATACTGGATCGATACACAGTCTCATTGCACATTTTATCAATGCCTATTAGCCGGAGTTTGTTGCACTAAGCTAGAGATTTGGCCGAAAACAAATTTTAGCAAAACTGCGATTATTTTGTTTTGAACATCGATTTCTCAAAAACTACCCAATGGATTCGCGTGATTTTCGGGAAAATGAGAATTTGCACTATTGCGGAGGGACATTTTTCTTGGTTTGAGCTAAAACATCTCCAGTTGCGAGAAAACTCAATGCAAAGTTGCGAAATTTCGTGTCACCGCACATTTAATGGATTTTCTTGACAGTTAAGACCTGCTAAGCCAAATCCAAAAAAATGTCCCTCGGCCCACATGTCCTTTAAAGGGCAGCACAAGAAAAAATTTTGGCTGATTCCACAGTTTTGAGAAATCGATGTTCAAAAATTTTTGATCTATACTCAGCCTGTCAGATGTCAGTATATCAGAAAATTTTCGCTATTTTTGCGGATTTTTACTAGTTTCGCAGTCTATTTTATGCTCTGCTAGTTGACGATGAAAAATTTCATTGTTATTATTATCGTAAAAGTTACGGTTTTTAAACTGTTTTTAGTTTTTAAAATGAAAGTCGTAAGTCTTATGGTTGTTGAGTGATTTCACCTCAAACTGGAGGTCTGCATATGTTAAACACAGGAAATGCGAAAAAACCACTTTTCACGTACGCAAGAGAAATCTCACGAATGGCAAAACTGATCCGTCCAAACTTTAAGTCATATTATTTGCACATTTTCGAATTGTGATCTGTAGGATAACTCTTTAGAAATTTTAAATGAAGTTTTGAAGTATTAAAATGTGGTACCAATTCAAACAGACAGCAAATTTTAAAACTTCAAAAATACAGTAATATTTTTAAAATACCTAATTAAATTTCTACTTCCTGCAGATCACAGTCCGGAAACAGGCAAATAATAGAACATAAAGTTTGGACTGATAGGTTTTGCCATTCGTGAGATTTCTCTGGTACACTTGAAAGATGACAACGTTTAGCATTTTCTGTGTTTAACACATGGAAACTTCCACTTTGAGGCGAAAACACTCAACAACCATAAGACTTACAACTTTCGTTTTAAAAACTCATTAAATATACCGTTTGGACAAATAATAATAATAATGATAAAATAATAATAATAATAATAATAATAATAATAATAATAATAATAATAATAATAATAATAATAATAATAATAATAATAATAATAATAATAATAATAATAATAGTAATAGTAATAAATAATGTAGAATTAGACAACTGCTTAAAATATCTTAGTTGGGCTGGTGTACATTTTACGGGGACAGAAACCCCTGCAGTCCGTTAATTGCCGGTTTCGGCGCTCCTTAACATTCTGGGACCAGTCCCGCATTTTTAGGCGCAAAGATAAGAAATTTTTGGTTTTTGCCATTATTCTCTCAGCCCATACTCGAGACACCGGTTGGTTGATCTGGCTGGAAAGAGGGTGTAAAAATGAACATTTTTGCTTTTACAACTTTTAAGCTATCTCTAGTGGTTAAGTCAGTACAAGCAAAAAACGATTTTTGGGGTCCAAAAATGGCCGTTTTCGAGAAAATCAGTTTTTTCAAAATTACTGCCAAATCGTACGGACAATTTTGGTTTATTTATACTCGATCGATACACAGTCTCATTGCACATTTTATCAATGCCTATTAGCCGGAGTTTGTTGCTCTAAGCCAGAGATTTGGCCGAAAACAAATTTTAGCAAAACTGCGATTATTTTCTTTTGAACATCGATTTCTCAAAAACTACCCAATGGATTCGCGTGATTTTCGGGAAAATGAGAATTCGCACTATTGCGGAGGGACATTTTTCTTTGTTTGAGCTAAAACATCTCCAGTTGCGAGAAAACTCAATGCAAAGTTGCGAAATTTCGTGTCACCGCACATTTAATGGATTTTCTTGACAGTTAAGACCTGCTAAGCCAAATCCAAAAAAATGTCCCTCGGCCCACATGTCCTTTATAGGACAGCACAAGAAAAAATTTTGGCTGATTCCACAGTTTTGAGAAATCGATGTTCAAAAATTTTTGGTCTATACTCAGCCTGTGAGATGTCAGTATGTCAGAAAATTTTCGCTATTTTTGCGGATTTTTACTAGTTTCGCTGTCTCATGAGAATCTACAGATTATAAGCTTTAAAATAATGTATAAAGCTCTTTCCAACTCACAAAATTGCGAAACTTATGGCGTTTCAAAAAATACCCACAAAAGCACTGCACAAAACGATACCAGCACCTTAAAACGTATAATATTGATTTTCAAAACTTTTGAACATTAATAAAATTCTCAAAATTGCATAAAGCGAAAAACTGAAAAATTCCGCCTGCAGTAGGCTTATTTATTTATACATTTGTGCAAAATTTGCGCTATTTCCATTCAGCCGTTAATGAATGTTGACGTTTTAAACTTATTCCTGACGTATAAGTGGCAAGCCAAGCACTGAATTCTTCAAACTCGACATATTGCCTCAACACCAGCTACCATTATGGGAAGTTTGAAGTGGATTGGCTGAAAAATGAATTAAGGAGAACCGTTTCCGGTAATGCAAGTGCCCCCTTATTTTGCTAGTTTCCTTTAGGGTATTTTTGACTCATATGGCTTTAATCCTTTATTTAAATAGCTAAGACCTACGAAACACTATTTTCGTGCTTTTTAACATTCTGTACCAGTCCCGTATTTTAGGTGAAGAATTAAGAAAGTTTTGGTTTTGCCATTATATTTTCAGCAGGAAGTCGAGACATCCGACTGGTTGCTATGGCTGGAAAGAGGGCACCAAAATGAACATTTTTGCGTTTACAACTTTTGAGCTAGTCAGTATTTTGGGGTCAAAAATGGCCAGAAACAATTTTGGTGTCAAAAATGTCCATTTTCGAGGAAATCAGTTTTTCTAAATTACTGTCAAATCCTACAGACGAGTTTGGTTTATTTAAACACTGTCGATGCATCGTCCAATTCCAAATTTTATCAATGCTTTTTAGCCAGAGTTGGTTACGTTAAGCTAGAGTTTTGGCCGAAAAAGCATTTCGGCAAAACTGCGATTATTTTGTTTCAAACATAGATTTCTCAATTATTCTACGGATTCCGGAGAGATTTGGCAGAATACAAATTTATACTTACTTATTTGGAGGGTTGTTTTTCATGGATTGGGCTAAAACTTCTTCAGTTGCCAGAAAACTCACGGAGAAGTTGCGAAATTTCGTGTCAGCGCACATTTGGCGGATTTTCTGGAGCATTAAGATCTGTTGAGCCAAATACAAAAAATGTCTCCCGGCCCACATGTCGTTCATATCACGGCGCGAATAGAACTTTTTCCAACGACCAAAATTGCGAAAGTCATAGCGTTTCAAACAGACACCACAAAAGCTATGCACAAAAGGATACTGCCACCTTTATGTGCGTGGGGCTACTAAAACAAACATGTCCCACCTTTGTTCAATTGGACTAATGTTTGTGCAGATACAGAGGTAGATAAAGTTAGTTATAGTAGTTTATCTCCAGCTAAGAGAATTTACCTTTGAAGTTCAACATTTGCTAAAATTTGCAGGAATTTTTGCGACTGAAACAAGCATTTAAATATGGTGCATGCTGCGATAGTCTGAAGCACATACCGAGGTCTCATGAGCCTTACAAGCAAATATGTTCCAGCGCAACAGTAAAAAATTCTGACTTATGAAAAAATTTTTTCCAGTTTGAATTTTTAAAAAATTGAAAAACTTTTCAAACTACGGTCGGTTCTTCTGTTGAAGATGCTCCCTCAACCGTTAACGTTGCATACTTCAACTTCTAGTTGAAATTCAGTGTGGTTACGGATTTGAGTTAAGAAATCATAATTTTCCAGTTTCACGAAATTAGAGTTTTTGATTCTAAAAGGCACCATTGACCGAAGTGGTCTATGCCAAAACGTAAACCCTAATAATCTCCTAATTATCAATTTTCCATGCGATTTTATCCTTCTATAGGTTGGAGTTCTCCCCAGGGATCGCTTTAACTCTACCTTTACTATGCTATTTTATCCAGTGTACGATTACAACAGTTCATAACCTATTCTGCAGACACATTCTATAGACACATTCTACAGACATATTCTTTTCTGCTAACGTCAATATCACGTAATAATTATATACATAAATGCACTCCTATAGGACCACTGTATGTAATAGAAGCAGGCGTAGGAAAAATTGATAAGCCTGATATGGGAGTTTAGCTGAAGCCTCCGCGGTGCAGTGTAGCACGTCTGACTTGTAAGGAGAAGGGCAGTGTTTGAAGCGCGGCCGGAGCAATTTTATATTTTTTGCACTGAGTGAAAAGCTGAACTTCCCTTCTTCCCTTCTTTCTCTTGGGTTCTGGTTCCAAGGATACACGGTGCCTGAAGCCTCCCGTCTTGTGTTAACCCTCAGTTTCCTTCTTGGTCTGCTAACTCTGGTAGGTATTTCTACAGCTTAGCGGAATATGATTACAACGTTGTGCATAGAAATAGTAGCAAGAGTAAGTAGTATATAGTGAGTAGGGTTGCGCCTTTAGCAAAATTACGGGGCCGGGGCCGGGGCCTTTCCAGACTACGAGGCCGGGGCCGGCCCGGCCCGGCCCCAATCCTCGGCCCCGTTACACGGCCCCGGCGGCCCCAACTAACCCAGCAGCCCCAGACTCCATTTAACAGTCTTTGCAAGTGTATTGGCACTATACCATGTATCTACTGGCAGTCTTAATGCTCCATGCGGATACCGATTTTACTAAATATAATAGTTATTTCTGCTGGAGCATGAATGCATAGAATGAAAATTAGTATGTTTAGTCAAGAGTACATAATACATAAGAGTATGACAAGCGTCATGCTCTATGTATTATCAGCTGGCTACATCCTCTGCACGCTATCGGCTGACCCCCCCCCCCCATAAACTGTCAAAGAAATTCGCCCGCTATGTTTACACGCAACAGACGCACTTTGAACCAACTGACTAGTTGTGTTTTCGTTCTAAAGCGTGCAAGCATAGCGCGCGAATTCGCTTTGATAAGGGGGGGTCTGATTTATGGGGGGGGGGGTAAGCCGTTAGCGTGCAGAGGATGTAGCGAGCAGATAATACATAGAGCATGACGCTTGTCATACTCTTATGTATTATGTACTCTTGGTTTAGTGGATTCTGAGTTATTTCTCTATTCAGAAGTCCTGCCTAGCTTAGATAAGAATTTTTGTGTTCAAATTATGTAAATTAAGTTTATAAACTATTTAAACGGCAGAACTCAGAAACTCAGAGCTGACAAATCAGAAACGTTTAATTAAGAATTTCAGCAAATAATTTCAAATTTCAGTCCGATATCGGAAGAAATATCTAATGGCAAGTCAAGAGAAATGGTAAAGAAAATTAAAAGCTTACAGCGTTTAGCTTCAAATGCAAAAAGTTTGCAAGGGAAAACAGGCCTACAAAGGAATATCGACTCTTTTGGGGCTTATTTCTGACCAACTGTCAAAACGGCTTGCGTTACGGTTAGCAAACAATTACTACGATAATCGTCATTCGTTTATCTACGTTAAACACGTATCGTTTGCTGCTAATATTTTAAGTTTTACATAATATTACATACATTTTCAAGCTTAGCCTTTTGCAAAGCCGGATTAACCTATATATGACCTATCCATAACCTATTATAGTTTTGATTTTTATATTGTTTTGTGTCATTCAGCTGTTATGCAGACCAGTGTTGACACGTTGCGGTAATTCCTACATTAAATTTGGAAAAATTTCCAAGTTTTGCAAAGTTGGCTTTATTGCATCAAATTAGTAGTAGAGGAAGCTTTCAAACCTCAATGGTTTTCAAATTTCAAGCAAACAGATAAATTATTGTAAGCCAAATATAATAAGAAACTGAAAAGTATGACTAAACTGGCTCATGGGCAAATTTAAGTATTTATTTAAAATTTATTATTGGCGGCACAACGTCACATTACAGAGAAATGTGTGCAACATACACACGCCAAGAAATGTCCATATGCACAGCAGAAAAGATATTGTGGAATATTTAATAAGTGTGACGTTCTGACGGCCCGACGGAGCCCACGGGGACGCCGGGGCCGTGTAACGGGGCCGGATCCAAAAGGTTGTATTATCCACAGGTTTTTCGACAGGCGTATTATGATGTTGATTTAAAGCTAGTTTTGATCATTGTGGATCACCAGCAATGGGGTACAACAATGTTGCAAGAAGGTACACATGCTACATTCGCAGCTGCAAACTAAAATTGTATTATTACCAAATAAGATGCTAAGAGTTGACTTATATGGTGCGGGCTTGCGCAATCGGGGTACTGGACAATCATTTCTGATAGCCGTCAGTCGTTCTGATAATAAAGGGTTTGATATGAATTTGTCGGGAAAAGCTGGCTGACTTTAAGGCGTTGCTAAGATATAAATAATTAGACGTAGTGAGAGCTCAGGAGACTTAGTTAAAAGCTGTTTGATTTGTCTCTCCAAGGATGTTCCCATATTGCAAACCACTTTTGCACTGCACTCTGCACTCCGTAGTTATTAAAGTGACCCACAGATATATAACCATTCAGCTGCTAAAAGAATGGCGTTACTTGTCGTTCAACGGATTTTTCTAAATCCTGCTAAAACATGAATAGAGAATTGTCAAATGGTCAAACACCTGTGCGGCTCATACACAGCCGTTGACCTGACACCATCGAAAAGTGGTCAGATGAAGAGTAGAACAGATACTGATAGACGTCCGCCTGATAATCTTAGAAACTCTGCGAGGCAAAGTTGCCATCTGCGGATATTTACTTTGGCATTGAATCGGGTAATATTAAGTAATAATTTTGTAAATGCTTGATACTCTAGAAGCAAAGGCTTCAAGGCTTGTTCATGCGTTAAGTCGTTGACCCCGAGTTAAATTCAGTCGTTGACCCCGAGTTAAATTCATGTGCTAAGGATTCCACGTTTTCCACGAGTTGAGATTAAATAAAAACTAAATTGAAGAAAGCTTTGCGTTTAGATTTTGAAAACACCATTTTCAGGAAAATAATTTTCACCAAATGCTTGTATCTAATAAATTTAAGTTGTAGTTGACATTTCACAGCAACTAGAAATAGTTTACTGAAGTTAAAACTAAGAAATATGATTACTAAAGTAGTAGAAGTACTAAATATTTGCAAACAGGTTGTGATGAATGTACTGAAAGTTGCAATACAAAATCTGAATAAAAAATTAATGAATGTAGTTGATACAATCTTTTGTGTTCATTTTAAATAGCTAAACACTTGTTTGCACTACAGCAGCTGTACCATACATGGGCAATCAAATAAAATCTTGGCCTATGCAAACAAAGAAAATTTTGCGCATGGTGAACGGTTCCCAATACACTCTTTTTATTGTAATTTTGCACATCCAGAGGCAATGCAAGTTGTGATAATTAACACGTTCACGACAATGTGACCCACCGGTGGGTCACAACTTGCTTTCCGCTCAGACGCGTGACCCACCGGTGGGTCACAAATGCATATAAATATTTTCCATGTTTCACGCTTTTGTCTGTGGCGAAAGCGATAAATTAATGCATTGTCTGTGTGGAATAATGTGCGCTGAAGTGTTTGGCAGCTTTCAGATTTGGCTGTGACCCACCGGTGGGTCACATTGTCCTTTCAACAACAATTAGGTTATTCGACTGATATAAACCACCTAAAAGTCAAATCTCAGTGCTGTTTAGTGTCTCACCACTATCTACATGCTTTAGCACTGTTTATGGAACAGTTTCATGAATAGAAAATTGAACATTAGCTTGAATTATTAGGGTGAGGCCCAGTATTTTACTAATTTTGATGGCTAAGAGCTGAAATTGATATTTCTACACTAGTACTAATCTAGAATTGCCTATTAATGACAATAGACGATCAATACAGTATTTACCGCGTTTTAGGTCCTGAAACACTTTGATTATTCCCATTTTAGAATGGCACAGAACATTTTTGGACCAACAAAACACCCGTACGACTGGTAAAAACGTTGAAATAAAGGAAACTGACAAGAAAAAGTGTGAAAACTTGATAAACATATCCCGAAAGCATCGAAAAACGCTTAAAAACTGTGACCCACCGGTGGGTCACATTGTCCCTAGATAGTATTTTGTATTCATAAACAATGTGACCCACGGGTGGGTCACACCCCGAAACAGCCAAAATTGACTGCGCTATGATATTGGGATTATATTGGAATACTTGAACTCATTTCTCAACTTGTAGTTCTTTCTTAACTGGTTTTGTCTGAGACTATTACGTCCTGAAACCTGCTTTGTCGTGAACGTGTTAAAAGAATGCTTTAAGTAATTATTTTAATAAGCTTAAACTAATAACATTGTGAGGGATTTTTGGGTTCAACCAACCATGCGGACTCGTGGGACATGAAAGGAAGACAGTTTTCTTCTGCTTTCGTGTGTGTAACCACCATGAGTGTGCTTGGGGGTCGCCCCTCGGAATACTTTTTTCCGGTCTGTGCAAAAATCCCGGTTTTCCGGTGGCCTAAGCCGCCGATGCACCCTCCCCAAATTTCGCCTCCTGCACATGTCTGGTGGCCACCTCTCTGCATACCCAAGATTTAAAACATTGATGCTCCCGACCAGCGAAAAGATATCTATTTTTAATTAATAAACCATATCTGAACTTACTTTAGAGCTTTTGCTTTATGTGGCGTTCCAGATGTATACGGTTCGCACAGTAGCCAGAAAGTCCATTTCAGCAGTTCAATTTGCATGTTCTTCAATGGTAACTTTAATTTGTCAGTCAATAACGTAAGTCCTCCTCTAAAAACGTGGGCTATGGCTGTTGTCAATGTCGCAGATGAGACGATGGGAATTTGTTGTTTCATGCGAATGGTTTCTAGACTTTTCTTTTCTTCTGAGGTCTTTTCTAGACATCAACTTTGCATCTCAGCTTGTTCAGGTTTTTCGAAAGGTTTACAACGATGTTGTCGTCTCTGTCTTCCTCTGTTACGCTGGAAGTTTTATCCATGTGCGGATCACCTTCAATAGTGAATTGGATAATGTTACAAGTTATGATCAGAGTATCTAGCAATTACTTTCCTGCATTTCTTGCAACCAACATTTCTAACTCTTGTTCATCAGTGCACGGGGTTCCTCAACTTTCTCGATTTTCTTTGCAGGCCTGTTGGGTAAAGAACGAGGTACATAACAAGTAAGAGTGTGACAGCTGGCAGACTCTCTGTTATCAGCTGCAGGTACATGCTCTGTTCGCTAACGGGTGACCCTCCTTCCCACAAACGTGTATCAAACACTTGTCAAGCATGTAGTAGTTAGTAATAACAAGAGTACATAATAGATAAGAGTGTGACAGCAACCTGGTTCACATTCTATTCTGTCATCAATTTGGAGCGCCGAAAACCCACAGCTGCGAGCTACCATGCAGCGGAGGAGTTTGGCGAAATGTGTACGAAGCCCTATCATTGCGCCTGTACAAGCTGGAATCAACAGTTGATTGATTTTGGAGAAGAGAGATTCTAACCTTTGACTTGGCGCTAATGTGCCTCCTTAATCCACGGTCAACCAGTAAAAGTCAAAGTGGTGCAGTGGGTAGAGTGTCCGCTTTGCCCTGCTCAGGACACAAATCGAAACCTTCTTCAGATTGAAGTTTGCTTTTACAATTATGGCAATAAAATAATGCAATAAAATGCATAAAACCTGCGGTAACATATAACATATAACATATAACATATACATATAATAAGTTTGGGCTGCTGAACGGCCTTTACCTTGTTTCAGAATCCGGTAACGTTGGGGAATTAAAACTATAATTGTCTGATGCTAAAGTCTCTGAAAGTCACATGCTGAAATACTGAATTGCAAAAGTCTCATCATTGAACAACAGCATGCTCTGTGAGAAACAAGCGAAAACTTGTGATTTGTACACTGACTAATCATAACTAATCATAGCAACTTGAACAAAACAAGCGAAAACTTGTGATTTGTACACTGACTAATCATAACTATATAATCATAGCAACTTGAACATTTTTTCGATGTAAGAATCAGAGATTACGGTTGTTTTCTGCTGGCTACACCTTTATTTCCAGGGATCAGTGCCTAGGCGACATCCTGTGCCCAATATAAAGGCAGATTACAAAAACTGTGTTATTACAAGCTTCACCAAAGATAGGCATAACCTATAGACGTTCACACATTGGCTGTATCGCTCGTTTAGATCGATATAACAACAATGTCCCTGGCGTCTGCAGTAGCATGGTGGTCGGAATCTCAGCGGAACCCTAATCAAGAGATCATGAAGAGCTGTTCTATTTTCGACGTGAACAACCAAATAAACGAAGACAAAATTACCCAACGTAGCTTGATGTTCAACTTTCAGATCTCCGATAGCAAAAGAGTTCCGATAACTATGCTGAAAGAGCATTTTGAAACAGTCTTCCCCTTGAGACTGACAGCCGCCGAATTTGCTCACCATTGTGATATGTGTTTTGGAGAGGATTTAAAGCTCTCGAAAGCGCGCACTGGAAACAACCAGACGAAGGTATAGCTTTAGAAATTGTGTATCATTTTATGGAAGGGAACCACTATGTAAGTTATTAAAGGCATAATAAGTTAGCAGAACAAAAGCGATTAGTGACCAATTTTCCAAGTTGATTTTTTCTTAAGTGCTACAACTAAGCTTTCACAAATTTTGAATGTACGCTTTTGGTGAGGTTCGCAAGGGCACTTTTTTCATTTTTGTTTAAACTGTAAATTCCGTGAAATATCGATTTGCAAAATGTTTGAAGATTTCTAAAATACCCAAATTGCATAAATCATGTCATCGTGTCATCGTTGATTCTTCCATTTGCAGATGAACCTGGAACCCATATTCTGCTCAAAAGAGCAGCCTATTTGCGATAGTGTGTCCACTGCCCCTAATTGGTGGACGCTTTCAGACGGAACACTAAAGATCGGGGAAGAAAGGGACTTGATGGGCATTAAATACCATCACACTGCAGTTTGTGTGAGATACCGTACGGGCGGCTGCCCAGGAGTGGTACACTTAGTCAGTAGCGGTTTCATAAAGAAATGTACTGTGGAACTACAGCCACTAACTGAAGCGTTTACAAAGAACTTCAAAGTTTTTCCAACGACGTGGGAAAACTGCCGAAAAGTGCCGACTGCGTTTACCATGGGGGTCCTCAGTTCCACAGTGTTTAACACTTGGAGTTACGGATATGAACCGAACTGTCAAATGTTGGCCAACTCAGCATGTTATGGTTCAATGTTTTCAGAAGAAGCAAACCTACATCGAGAACTCTTCACCACAGTCCCGTTTACACAGTTTGTCCACAGTTTACCTATTATAGTTTTGATTTTTATATTGTTTTGTTGGAAAAATTTCCAAGTTTTGCAAAGTTGGCTTTATTGAATCAAATTAGTAGTAGAGGAAGCTTTCAAACCTCAATGGTTTTCAAATTTCAAGCAAACAGATAAATTATTGTAAGCCAAATATAATAAGAAACTGAAAAGTATGACTAAACTGCTCAAGGGCAAATTTAAGTAAATTTAGAAATATTTAAAATTTATTATTGGCGGCACAACGTCAGATTACAGAGAAATGTGTGCTACATACACACGCCAAGAAATGTCCATATGCACAGCAGAAAAGATATTGTGGAATATTTAATAAGTGTGACGTTCTGACGGCCCGACGGAGCCCACGGGGCCGCCAGGGCCGTGTAACGGGGCCGGATCGAAAAGCCAACGGGGCCGGGCCGGGGATGGGCCGTTGCAAAATTTTGCGGGGCCGGGCCGAAACGGGGCTTTACACGGCCCCGGCGCAACAATAATAGTGACTGAAGTTAGTAAGCCCTGGTATACGCAAGCAGGTCTTGCGAAATCTTTGAGCAAATAACCTAACCTAGTAATTGGTTTACGGTTTTTAAGCGATTTTTAAATAAGGTTCTATAGTTTGGAAATTCGGCCGGTCTGAGCTCATGTTCACACTGCACTCAAAACATCCATCTTTACACTCTAATCTGGTGTGCTCTTGGACGGTAACGCTAGTCAGTCGCTCACGGTCGTGAACCCTAATCCAAAACTTTGAGCTATGGTAGTCATACATCCCGCAGATGAGAGGATGGGAATGTATTGCTTCATGCAAATGGTTTCTGTGAGGTATTTTCTAGATATCAACGTGTGCATCTCAACTTGTTCAGGTTTTTCGACAGGCGTATTATGATGTTGATTTAGAGGTAGTTTTGATCGTTGTGGATCACCAGCAATGGGGTACAACAATGTTGCAAGGAGGTACACATGCTACATTCGCAGCTGCAAGCTAAAATTGTATTATTACCAAATAAGACGCTAAGAGTTGACTTATATGGTGCGGGCTTGCGCAATCGGGGTACTGGACAATCATTTCTGATAGCCGTCAGTCGTTCTGATAATAAAGGGTTTGATATGAATTTGTCGGGAAAAGCTGGCTGACTTTAAGGCGTTACTGAGATAGAAATAATTAGACATAGTGAGAGCTCAGGAGACTTAGTTAAAAACTGTTTGATTTGTCTTTCCAAGGATGTTCCCATATTGCAAACATAGGATAACGTGGGGGGGGAATGGGGGGGGGGTGCAGACCCCCGCAGACCCCCCCAGACCGACAAAAAACGGGTAGACCCCCTCAGCGAAAAGGAAAAAAGGGCAGACCCTCTCGTCCAGAAAGGAAAAAGGGTGACCCCTCAGCGATTTTTACTAAAAAATTGCTAATTTTTTAGCAAATTTTAGCGATTTTTTTCAAAAACTTTCTTGAAAATCGCCAAAAATTGTCATTTTTGACTAATTTTTGGTCAAAAACGTAAAAATTCGCAATTTTTACTAATTTCGGGGCAGACCCCCTTAAAATTTTGGAATTTTTCAGGGGTAGACCCCTCGCCGAGGTCGGGGTAGACCCCCCCAGAATCGGACCCCGTGTTAATGTATGATTGCAAACCATTTTTGCACTGCACTCTGCACTCCGTAGTTATAAAAGTGACCCACAGATATATAACCATTCAGCTGCTAAAAGAATGGCGTTACTTGTCGTTCAACGGATTTTTCTAAATCCTGCTAAAACATGAATAGAGAATTGTCAAATGGTCAAACACCTGTGTGGCTCATACACAGCCGTTGACCTGACACCATCGAAAAGTGGTCAGATGAAGAGTAGAACAGATACTGATAGACGTCCGCCTGATAATCTTAGAAACTCTGGGAGGCAAAGTTGCCATCTGCGGATATTTACTTTGGCACTGAATCGGGTAATATTAAGTAATAATTTTGTAAATGCTTGATACTCTAGAAGAAAATGTTTTCAAGGCTTGTTCATGCGTTAAGTCGTTGACCCCGAGTTGAATTCATGTGCTAAGGATTCCACGTTTTGCACGAGTAGCGATTAAATAAAACCTAAATTGAAGAAAGCTTTGCGTTTAGATTTTGAAAACACGATTTTCTGGAAAATAATTTTCACCAAATGCTTGTATCTAATAAATTTAAGTTGTAGTTGACACTTCACAGCAACTAGAAATAGTTTACTGAAATTAAAACTAAGAAATATGATTACTAAAGTAGTAGAAATACTAAATATTTGCAAACAGGTTGTGATGAATGTACTGAAAGTTGCAATACAAAATCTGAATAAAAATTTAATGAGTATAGGTTGTTGCACAACATAGAGTGCACTAGCTGATTTACAGGCACGCTAAGCGAAACTGCGAGGGGTTGTGATGCACGAGCGAAGCGAGTGCATTAAAAACCCGAGTGTTTCGTGAAAGCTAGCACGAGAATTTTTTTGTGGTACGAGGGCGGAGCGAAGCGGAGCCCGAGTACCACAAAAGAATTCGAGTGCTAAGCTTTCCGAAACACTCGGGTTTCACAACCCCTTGCAGTTTTGCTTGGCGTGTCCGTAAATTAGATGGTGCGCGAGAAATTGTGCAACAACTTAGTTGTGAAATAGCTTAGTTCAAATTTAAAATTTCGGAATTTTGAATTAGACTTGGTAGGCACTAGGCAGCACACCAGAGTGTTCCTCGCCCTGGGTCATGTGTTTGTCCGCGTTGTACGTAAAGCACATTATTCATTTATTACTTCAGTTTGGATACAAACTCCTTCTAGTTTTGTATGTTTCTGCAGCCTCGATAGCTCAGTTGGGAGAGCATCGGACTGATAAACCGAAAGTCGTGGGTTCAAATCCCAGTCAAGGACAGAATTTTTCGGGTCTCTGGTGCTGAAGTGACAATTTCATTTCTTACATTCCAACTCCATCTGCTTCAGCGTGCTTCACAACAAGTTGCAGTTGTGAAGCACAGTGCACATCGTGCTTCCCAACTTGGATAGAAGCACGGGGGTTACAGCACAGCAAATTTGAACTAAGCTATTTCACAAGTGTAGTTGGTACAATCTTTTGTATTCATTTTAAATAGATAAACACTTGTTTGCACTACAGCAGCTGTACCATACATGGGCTATCAAATAAAATCTTGGCCTATGCAAACAAATAAAATCTTGGCCTATGCAATCAAAGAAAATTTTGCGCATGGTGAACGGTTCCCAGTACACTCTTTTTATTGTTGTATCTGTATTGTATGTTGTATCTGTATATTGTATCTGTATATCTGTTGTAGTATATTTATTGTATCTTTTTATGGCGAACCACATAAAAATGCGGTGTTTGTGCAAGATTGAGAGGTTGATCAATGAAAATTATTGTTGGATTATTGACTCCAGCTCATGCTGAGTTTGAATCAATCAGTTTTGGAACTGGATCATATTAAGTGTTCATTTGGTACCACTCTCGTCTCTAGGCTCCTTTTAATAGATTCCAAAAAATTGGACATAACCGGTCATGTGCCGGAGACAACTATGTGGGCAAATTGTCGGCCGCAGTCGCCCGAAGAAGTCTGATTTTTGCGGAATTTTTATGTGCACAAGAAACGATTTTGGGTTGCATAAAAGATTATTTTCCATAGCATATAAATGCTAGCCATGTTAGAGTAAGATTGTTCATAATTTTATTATTTAAGAAAACTTACATTTTTGTTTCTTTCTGAATCTGGCTTGGCGATCCTTGTTAAGCTGTCTGAATTTTGAAGCTTAAAAATAGCTTCGCATCGCACGGTGGCCGCTCCACCTAATGAGATAACGTCGGCGCTATTGGAAATATTTCCACAAGTGATGGTTGGTGCTTCGGCTTTTCTTTTGCAATTGTGGATTATCTTAAAGTAGAGCTACGGCATATACAAATTTAATGGATATTTGCAATAGCATAATTCAATGTTAAAATGTCAAAATCTCAGTTGACTGTTTGTTGAAGAGTAATAAGTAACCTTACTAATTCTGGTAAAGCTGTAGGATTCTGTTTTATTTCTAGTTTCGTCATTTTATTTGATGGGCACCTACTAGGGGAATCGGTAGAACCTGCTTTTCTCCTACTCCAGCATTTTTTATTTCAAGTGAAATATGAAACCAAACACATTTCTATCACAGTTATTGGGAAACTGCAAGGTTTAAACTTTCAACTAGATTATGGGAATTTTGCTGTAATTTATGTACGATATGTTTAACCTAGACACGTGGTTACTCTGATTAGACACTGGTTAACAACTTGGACACTGGTCAAAATCCGACCTCCCCCAACTTAGCAGCCCCGGTTAATGAGTCAAGCTTAAAACTAATTGAGACAAATAGCTGAAATTAAATTTTATTGGGGGAGGTTTGGGAGGGGGGTCGTGCGAGGGTTGAGAGAGGTCTAAAAAGGGGGCCCGCCCCCAAAATTTTGGGGGAGGGGGCCTCCCCCACCCCAAATCCCCGCTACACTTATGCACGTAAATAAGTCACTCGTTTCTACAATAAGCAATCTATGGGAACCCCCCCCCCGCAAATGTGACCTATCACCTATCAATCTCGAATGATAGGTGACATTTGCGGGGGGGGGGGGTCCCGATAGAACACTTTGACACAGCTCAAAATCTAGTTGACACAATTAATTTGAAATGGACATATATACCTTGACAACTTTGCTTTCAGCTGCAACGCCTTGATGTTGTGCGATTATTTTTAGTTCGTCATCAGCACAGCTTCTTGGAAATAGAAAGATTTGTTTCCGCTCATTGGGATTCACCATATGTCATTTTGGTCGATACAGTGATTTAGGCCGACTTCCAGCGCTATATGTATCACAAAATTTGAATTATTTCTGATGGTCGTTTCTTTCCAGTCGTGACTTTGATAGATTATTGCATTCGGAGTAATCATGATTCTCTCTTTAAATATTAAATATACTGTAAAAGCAGTGCCAAGTATTACTAGGGAGAATAAAATGCACATTGCGATTTTTGTGTTGGTGGACCGTCCCAAGGCGGTGATAGCAGCAGCAAAGCAGCAGCAGGTCCCTTGACAGCAGCAATAGCCAGAGTAACCACACAGCCAATGACAAATCGGATCTTGGGAACTTCCAGCACCAGTCTGCTTATTCTCATTGTATTCTGTGATACCTCAAACAATAATACCTCAGTAATATCAAGAGTAGTAATAAGTACTTTCCGAATACTGTAGAGTGCGGTTATACATGTATGTCGACACAAGAATTATCCGGATGCTTAGGGATTCTAGCTAAGTAGAGTTGGAATATTTTGGAATATCTTCAAGACAATGTTTCTTTATTTGTACACGATGAATATATCGTCCCATTTAACATGGTACAAACGCCTTTTGCTTTAAGTTTATTGCCTAAAACTAGAGACACAAAATTTGCGAACACAGTGCTTGTGTTTTCGAGCTTAAGCACATAAACATAGAGCGAGTGAGCGTACCCACGTTTTGACTAGGCACTGATTTGCGAGGTGGTGGGCTGTTAGCGAGCAGAGCAGTTTTGCTCTGATAACATAGAATGTGCCTAGTGGCACACTCTTATATTATCAAGAGTACATAATAACTAAGAGTGTGACAAGCGTCCCACTCTTAGTTATTAGGCTGCAGACATTATCTGCACAATAACGGCCTACCCCCCCCCCACAACTGAGTACCTGGTGACCCCCCCACAACTGAGTACCAGGTACACAGTTGTGTAGCAGCACTCGCTTGTATGTTTACATGTTAAAGCTCAAAAGTGGCCAGCTGCTGATAGAATGTTTTTGTCTTCAAAATGTAAACATACAAGCGAGTGCTGGTACACAATTGTGTACCTGGTACTCAGTTGTGGGGGGGGGTCACCAGGTACTCAGTTGTGGGGGGGGTAGGCCGTTATTGTGCAGATGATGTCTGCAGCCTAATAACTAAGAGTGTGACGCTTGCCACACTCTTAGTTATTATGTACTCTTGATATTATGTACTCTTGCCGTCATTTAATGAGCAGATCAAAGCTAACAAACCATCAGAGAAACAAAAAAGAACTACAATATAATAAGGTTCTACTAAAGAATATTATTATTTATGACCAGGCAATCTACTACAGCAATCTATTACTACAATCCCAGGTGCTACATTTTGCAATCTTATATCATCACACTCTTCCATGTGGTGGTTTTTGTTTGAACTATGAGCTTTAAATTGGGAAAAATACATTCAGTATTGATGCCAATGCGCTACTGAGCCCAAAGCCAGGCTGTTCCAAATGGTTTCCGAAATAGGTGGCGAAGTTTTCCAAAATAACAAAATTACTTTTTTTCAACTCCACAAACATCCTGAATACAAGCTTGTGCAACGACCAGCCTATTTTCGAGGAAAACCTTGCAGAGCTTAGACAAATAAAAAATTTTAAAGCTCTTAAAATTAATTTTGTGCTATAGTTAAATTTAAATTAGAGAATTTAAAAATCAAACAACACTTCGAAATGATTCGAGTAGGTTTCTCTTTTCGACTTCTCGTTAGGCTAAGTTAGATTTTAAACTGGGTTCTTATTATTCTTATTGATGCTGATTTGTCGGCTACTCGTAGAGTTCGGACCTTAATATGTTGTCTTGTCTCTGAATACATCTCGGCTCATATTTGTAAAAGTTAAATCTGGGACCATTCATTTTGGACCAAAGCTTAGTCTTAGCGTATCCTCGAATGCCAGTTAAAACATACAAAATCCGAAAATCAGAATCCAAACGTAAAGTATAACTGAGGCCTTTCCACAAGGAAAATTAGTCCACGGCAATCGAAATTTCCGCCAGACAACATCAAAGAATAAGTCAGTGGATAATTGGACAAGAAATTTTCTTCAGCTCACAATCAAACATGATAAAGCAATAATAGCTATACAATGTTGACCGATAGACCTGCACTGTTCAAAATTAATCAGTAACTTTAAATTTAAAATCCAAACAAAGCAAACGCTGTCACTGTACTGACAGAACTAGAGAACTCTTGTTTTTATATTTATTGCAAAAGTCCTAACCACCAACTCAAGTGTGCGCAAAAAAGCACAAGAAATGAACGTTCTTTTTTTAGTAGGGCCTAGCAACAGCGGCACACAATGTGGCCATTACGTTGCTGCTCTCCGCATACCGTTTAAAAATACGGACAAGAGGCGGAGAAGCGGAGGTCAAGGACAGAAACGTGACCCCCAAGCCAGTCAGACGTACGGTTATTTCAGTCGCACCCAGGTCAGCAATGGTTGTCTGGCCAACCACCACTGACCCCCGCATGTCAAGCACAACTAGGATGGCTGAAGTCTAACATAGCTTGCTCGAAAGCCTGGGATACAAAAAGAAATGGCTGCAGAAAGGGATTCGGAAGGGAATGGCGAGCACTCAGATAGGATAGAGGTGAAAAGTCCGTATCTTTAAAAGTGTTTTAGACATTAAAATTCACTTTAATAAGTAAATAAATAAATAAAGTTATATGATTCAAAATTTTTAACATTGCTGATTCATTTCCCCTTAAGATTGTGAATGTTGCTAAAATTTAATTAAAGAACAGAAGTAGGCACAGAGGGACCTTTTTCACCCGCCATGGCTAACCTCTGTTCCAATCAAATTGTCAAAAGGAAATAAAGAACAGTAAGCGATAACTTAAATGAACGTTCATAACAGTTATTTATTCTAATTTAATCTTAAAAAATGGAATCAAAATTACTTACAGATTTCCTTCCAAAGTCCCAGCATAATGTGCAATAACTTCAAAATCACGCTATGTATAGCACAGGACTCAATCTTTAAAAGAACTCGATTCAGATAAAAGCGCGGAGGATTTTATGGTCAAATAACGCTAACTTTAAAAGGATTTTTGGTAGGTATTGCAACGTTTTATGAGAAACAAACCGCATTTTGATTATCTAGGACCTGAGTAATCATGCAGTAGCGATTACATTTTGCATTATTATTGTTACCACAAAAATTAAGATAGTATATTAATTTAATTATTATTATTATTATCATTATTATCATTGTTATTATTTTATTATTATTATTATTATTATTATTATTATTATTATTATTATTATTATTATTATTATTACTACAAGATTAGTGGCTGGGTGGCTACTTTTTAATATAGTTTACTACACGTCCACATCACCAGTGTACCACATTCATGTATGTTGATTTAATCACCCTTTTCAAGTTGTAACCCGAAACTAATTCTTAACCCAAACGCAAAGCATTGTGCCTTTTTAAAATTGTTTATTTTTAAGCTCAATATTTTACGAAGTCTTTGTTCATTTTCACACTCAATCTTCAGCGTCATACATTCAATTCGCCCATTTTTAACCACTCATGAAACTGAGTTACGTGATTGCATGACACGTCCTAGACCCTCTTTTATCTTTTCTGAATGTAGATCGAGATATCCAACTGAGGGCCCTTTCAAGAAAGGGTAGAGTAGCGTAGAGTAGAGTTAAAAGTAACCGTTTTAACTCGGTTTAACTCCACTCAAGCTGGAATTTCCCTCTTTTAACTCTTTCTTGAAAAGGATCGAGTTAATTTTAACTCTACTCTGCTCTTTCTTGAAAAGGCCCTGAGGTGTAGATATAAATAGTTTTCCAAGTTTAAGGCAATTGTTAAAACTTATTATTATTATTATTACTACAAGATTAGTGGCTGGGTGGCTATATTGTGGTGTATATTAATATAATAATAATAATAATACTAATAATAATAATAATAATAATAATAATTATTATTATTATTATCATTACTATCATTATCATTATTATTATTATTATTATTATTATTATTATTATTATTATTATTATTATTATTATTATTATTATTATTATTATTACAAGACTAGTGGCTGGGTGGCTACTTTTTAATATAGTTTACTACACGTCCACATCACCAGTGTACCACATTCATGTTGTTGATTTAATCACCCTTTTCAAGCTGTAACCCGAAACTAATTCTTAACCCAAACGCAAAGCATTGTGCTTTTTAAAAATTTTTAAGCTCAATATTATACGAAGTCTTTGTTCATTTTCACACTCAATCTTCAGCGTCATTCAATTTGCCCATTTTTAACCACTCATGAAACTAAGTTACGTGATTGCATGACACGTCCTAAACCCTCTTCTATCTTTTCTGAATGTAGATCGAGATATCCACCTGAGGTGTAGATATAAATAGTTTTCCAAGTTTTAAGCAATTGTTAAAACTTATCCGACCCCTGCTGCGTTTCTGTAGTTTCGGCGGAGCTTTAGTATAAAAAGTTCACTGCACCGCACTTCTTAATAAAAGTTTCTATTTCTTTAAGTGTATTAGTTTTCATTCTCCAAAAATTACCTGCTTGAAATCGTCTCCTTTGGTAAATAGCTCGTACCTTTCGATAGTTTTGTCAGCTGACTGAGAAACGGTTGATGATCATGACGTGGCTTCCTGCAGCGACAGAGACTTTTATTACAAAACGTGGATAATTTGAGATCCAATCATGATACTCATTTTTTAGGCATTCTCAAATTAGAACTGTACAGAAGTCACGGATCAAAGTAAGGTTAAGCTATGTTTTTTCTTTCAAAATCACACCATCAATCCTCCGCAAAATGACGCGCACCTTTGAGCTTCTCCCCTGACTGCATGGATAGTTCAATTAAAAAGGTTCAAGAAAGTAAATTGTAAATTTCAATATACTCTGCTAGTTGACGATGAAAAATTTCATTGTTATTATTATCGTAAAAGTTAAGGTAGTTTATTAATATAATTATTATTATTTAGTCCAAACGGTATATTTAATGAGTTTTTAAAATGAAAGTCGTAAGTCTTATGGTTGTTGGGTGATTTCACCTCAAACTGGAGGTCTGCATATGTTAAACACAGGAAATGCGAAAAAAACCACTTTTCACGTACGCAAGATAAATCTCACGAATGACAAAACTGATCCGTCCAAACTTTAAGTCATATTATTTGCACGTTTTCGAATTGTGATCTGTAGGATAACTCTTTAGAAATTTTAAATGAAGTTTTGAAGTATTAAAATTTGGTACCAATTCAAACAGACAGCAAATTTTAAAACTTCAAAAATACAGTAATATTTTTAAAATACCTAATTAAAATTCTACTTCCTGCAGATCACAGTCCGGAAACATGCAAATAATAGAACATAAAGTTTGGACTGATAGGTTTTGCCATTCGTGAGATTTCTCTGGTACACTTGAAAGATGACAACGTTTCGCATTTTCTGTGTTTAACACATGGAAACTTCCACTTTGAGGCGAAAACACTCAACAACCATAAGACTTACAACTTTCGTTTTAAAAACTCATTAAATATACCGTTTGGACAAATAATAATAATAAAATAATAAAATAATAATAATAATAATAATAATAATAATAATAATAATAATAATAATAATAATAATGATAATAATAATAATAATAGTAATAAATAATGTAGAATTAGACAACTGCTTAAAATATCTTAGTTGGGCTGGTGTACATTTTACGGGGACTGAAACCCCTGCAGTCCGTTAATTGCCCGTCTTCCACTTAAGTCAAAACTCAGAGACAATAGAGAACTAAGAAGGTTAGGTCAAAGGCAACGACCTTAACTACTGTCCCCGTAAAATGAATAGGCAACTAAAATCTGTCCCCACATACTAAATGGAGTTTAGGAAAATTCAAAACTTTCGTTGCGTTAATAGTTTTAAATAATTAAATTTCAATTTATTAACAAATTTGTATATTTAAAATGATTTATACAGTCTTATATATATTTTAGTTTACTCTTAGTTTGATGTAATAGAAAAAATAATTTTAAAATGGCATTACTATTTAATAATTATTTAATCTTAACTAATTTATAAGGTTTATAATGCACAATGCAGATAAACAGTCACTTTTTCAGTTGTATGAAAATTTTATAATGTAAAGTTTTGATTTTACTTATATCCGACGCCGGGGCCGTGTAACGGGGGCCGGATCCAAAAGCCAACGGGGCCGGGCCGGGGATGGGCCGTTGTAAAATTTTGCGGGGCCGGGCCGAAACGGGGCCGGCCCGGCCCCGTTACACGGCCCCGGCGCAACAATAATAGTGACTGAAGTTAGTAAGCCCTGGTATACGCAAGCAGGTCTTGCGAAATCTTTGAGCAAATAACCTAACCTAGTAATTAGTTTACGGTTTTTAACCGATTTTTAAATAAGGTTCTATAGTTTGGAAATTCGGCCGGTCTGAGCTCGTGTTCACACTGCACTCAAAACATCCATTTTTACACTCTAATCTGGTGTGCTCTTGGATGGTAACGCTAGTCAGTCGCTCACGTTCGTGAACCCTCCTCCAAAACTTTGAGCTATGGTTGTCGTACATTCCGCAGATGAGAGGATGGGAATGTATTGCTTCATGCAAATGGTTTCTGTGAGGTATTTTCTAGATATCAACGTGTGCATCTCAACTTGTTCAGGTTTTTCGACAGGCGTATTATGATGTTGATTTAGAAGTAGTTTTGATCGTTATGGATCACCAGCAATGGGGTACAACAATGTTGCAAGGAGGTACACATGCTACATTCACAGCTGCAAGCTAAAATTGTATTATTACCAAATAAGACGCTAAGAGTTGACTTATATGGTGCGGGCTTGCTCAATCGGGGTACTGGACAAACACTTCTGATAGCCGTCAGTCGTTCTGATAATAAAGGGTTTGATATGCAAAAAAGAATTGAAATCCAACAAACTTTGGGCACACCCATTTTAGTCACCCACCCCCCCCCCCCCTTAAGTGTAAAAAGGGCAATTAATGCACCGCAGGGGTTTCTGTCCCCGTAAAATGTACAATAGCCCTTAGTTGGAACAAAAATGTTATCAATCAGTTAGGCAGGTATGCCTGGTGTAGCATAGTAGCTAAAGTCGTAAGCGTTTGGGAATTTGGAAATGGCTTTACTCTGCCGAAACTGCGGTTTTTACGATTTCGACTCACGTGGACTTCAACTTCTGAGCTGACTAATAAATTCGAGAGACTTTTGATACAGCAAAATTGGTTTTACAAAATAATTTAGGATGAACTTCAAAAGTGGAGCGAATTCCTGAGCAATTGTGTTCCTGATTTCGCAAAGTCTGAAACGAGCAATCATCAGGTACGTGTCAAAATGGGATAGTTAGGTTTATCTTTCTCCAGAATGTCAAAAATTGAAAAACTGAGGAAAGGTCTATTAGGAAATAAGCAGAAACCGATACCATTACCCCAAACAGGGTGTGTCGAAATTTTTTTTAAACAAAATTATATATCCTGATGAAATCACGTAGGTTTTCAAATTCTGAGAAGCAAAAACAAATTCAGGGTGAGCCCAGATTAAATTCGGTCAAACAGAGCAAACCTGCTAATTCAAGAAAATACAATTGTCAAAATGCGGAATTTTGGGGTGTTCTAACAGTCATGAAGACGAATAAGCTTTGACATAAATTTAAACTATTTTGATACAATTTTGTGAATCACAGCTAGTGAAATCGAAGCGCAATCTGATGGAGGGAATTTAACAGTGAAAATCCCATGCCGTCTTCAATATTAATTTTCAGTGCATATTTTAGCCTACACCGCGTCTGAAACTACAGCTGCCATCGGAAGGAGTGAAAAATGAACAATGAACAAGGAGCAAATAATGAACACATCCGGGTTCGGAAGAATAAAGGTAAAGGTCAGAACTTGCGAATTTTGAGTTTATCGGCGCTGCATAATTTGAACAATGGAATAGTTTTAAAAACGTATGAGGATCAAAAATAAGGCAAAGCAGCCACATGTGCGTGCGCTTGTACCAGGACTGGTGGATCAGGAAAAAACCAAGGACAAGCCCGAACTGGAGGCGTCAGACACCCTCGTACCACGAAACCAGTAGTGTTGGAAAATAAGAAAATTTTGCGGGCCGGGCCCGCCGCGCGGGCGGGGCCGCCCCGCGGGCCGGGCCGGCCCGCGGGCCGATGCGGTCCTACGGGCCGGGCCGCGGGCCGCGCCGGGCCGCCCCGCCCCCGGCCCGCAGCCCGCGGCCCGCCACCGGCCCGCGGGCCGGTGGCGGGCCGGGCCACGTGGGCCGGCCTGGGGCCGCAAATTTCTACGGGCCGAACGGCCCGACGTCACAAAAACGGCCCGAACTGTTAGGTAATTGATTTCAACTTGCTTTACGTCTAATTTCAACTTATTTTACGGCTATTTTTATGTCTTCCATTTTTCACAAACAACAAATAGCAATAACAAGTGGCCACTGGTCAGTCGATTACGTGTTTGGTAAATATTACATTGTAATGCAGGATTCCACACATTATCCATATACAAATCCAAGCTGTCGCTCCTACTCCACTCTTATCCTTATGTTACAACTCCGATTCCATTATTTTTCAAAGATGCTGTCCTACTTTTTTTGAAGCTTTTCACTTCCTCAAACTAAATGTCTCTTGTGTTAAGTTTGTCCACGTGCTTGATTTTGACATAACGGTCTAATTTACATGACCAATAGCAGGGAAAAAACTAAACCAAATTTCGTTCAGTTTGTTTAACAATGTTTTGGATGTTGGTTACGTTTCCAATTAGCAATTACAACCGCAACAAGAGCACTGCGTCTTAAACTGCGAACGATGCCCCCTTACATCAATACCAATACAATCAAACCTAATTATATAAGCGAATGTTTTCATTCCAATTGTTTTGCGACAACTGTTCACATATAAAAAGCTTCTACACCCTTCTCATAGACGTAACTTAAAATGGATTAGGTATATCCAATAAGTAGCCACAATATAACAACCTAAACACCAAGATACCGACACAGCTCAATTCTAACTTCTATTATGTGTAATTAACCATCTTAAAACAAAGCCATTGAAAATCCGTAAATGAAATTTTGATTGTAGACTTGAAATTGCGCCGAAAATTATTGAAAAATTGCCATTTACCGTGTAAAAAACCGGCCCGGCCCGCAGCCCGCCACCGGCCCGCGGGCCGGTGGCGGGCCGACAATTTGTAATCTTGCGGGCCGGCCGCGGGCCGGGCCGTCGCCCAAACAGCGGGGCGGGGCCGGGGCGGGCCCGGCCCGGCCCGCGGCCCGGCCCGAGCCCGCGGCCCGCCACCGGCCCGCGTCACAACTCTAGAAACCAGGACCTAGAAGAGAAAAGGGAAGAGGGAGGTTCAATTACTCACCATTGAAAGTAAAGAATTGGTCCAGCCGGGGATCGAACCACGGCCATACATTAACACGGGGTCCGATTCTGGGGGGTCTGCCCCGTCCTCGACGAAGGGTCTACCCCTGAAAAAATCGGAAATTTCATAGGGGTCTGCCCCGAAATTTGCAAAACTTGCGAATTTTTAACGTTTTTGACCACAAATAAGTAAAAAATGACAATTTTTAGCGATTTTTAAGAAATTTTTTTTAAAAATTGCTAAAATTTGCTAAAAAATTACCAATTTTCAGTGAAAACCGCTGAGAGGTCTGCCCCTTTTTGCTTTCTGGACGAGAGGGTCTGCCCTTTTTTCCTTTTCGCTGAGGGGGTCTACCCGTTTTTTGTCGGTCTGGGGGGTCTGCACCCCCCCCCATTCCCCCCCACGTTATCCTATGACCACGGCCCTTCTGATCTCGAGACAGACATGCTACCACTACACCACAGGACCATCAGCTGAACTCCCATATCAGGCTTATCAATCTTCCTATGCCTGGTTCCCTTACAATGTCCCTTACTTTTCAGGAGGCTGACCCATAAGAGACATTTTTAATTTGCCCTTAACATATTTGATTTAAACCCCTAAAATAAAAACTTAAATTTTGTCCTTATATTTAATCCTGGTTGACCATCATCTTTTAATTTTCTACAGCACACTATGCAGGCTTGATCAAATTTTCGTAAAACTTTCAGTTCAAAAATACAGCAGGTAAAACTACTACTGCAGATATAAACCTTGGTACAATAACGCAGGAAGTAGTACTAACTAAGTCAATAAAATTGTTTCGTCAGCTACAAAAGCCGAAACTAGATTCTGCTGGTATTGGATGTTTACCTAAAACGATCGTAAAACCTGGGGTTTTTTGGCAAACTTTTGTAATCAGCACCTGGTTTTCAGGCGCCTATAATTTAACAAATTTCATAAACATTTTTCATATACTTGTCATCCTCTAATGAAGCGAAAACTAGAATAAAATCAGATAATTTTCAAAAATTTAGCCAGAACAGTCTGCATGAGTTATGCCTTCCCTACATCTCAGTATTTCCATCCATTTTTTCATATTTTGTTCAAATTATCTTCATTTATCTATTTTTTTCAGAAAATGACTTGGAAGAAGAGGAACTACGACATTTCAGATCTGAATCTGAAGCCGTATCGGCTCTTTCCCTCCGGGCGATTTGGCATGCTGTGCCTGGTCTGTGCCGGCTGTTTCATGGCAAACACGGCCTGGGTCTCACTTAACTTCTCCATGTCATCATCCGCGTGTCCGACATCTTACACAAATTAAGATCGAAAAAATCTTGCATGAAGCCATTCATGCTGACTTAATCCTCCGTTTCCTTGTTGACAACCACGGTCCCATTTTCGGAGGAAAGCTCAGGAGTTTGAGCAGCAGAAATTGCTAACTGGATATGCAGAAATAGAGTTCCTCACTGCCATGTGAACGATGCTTGTATATGTAACGCCAAACTGAATTCTCTGAATTTGACTTGTCTCGCCTTGAAGTTTCCTCGACGCTTCACATTGGACCGTGGCTGGTCCATCCATAGATATCGCGACGTTGCTGTTTTGAATTCTCCGGTTGTGATGCAAAACGATTCCGATTTTCTATGGCACATATGGACTATCTAAAAACAGAGCTACGGCATATACAAATTTAATGGATACTTGCAATAGCATAATTCAATGTTAAAATGTCAAAATCTCAGTTGACTGTTTGTTGAAAAGTAATAAGTAACTTTACTAATTCTGGTAAAGCTGTAGGATTCTGTTTTATTTCTACTTTCGTCATTTTATTTGATGGGCACCTACTAGGGAATCGGTAGAACCTGCTTTTCTCCTACTCCAGCATTTTTTATTTCAAGTGAAATATGAAAACAAACACATTTCTATCACAGTTATTTTGAAACTGCAAGGTTTAAACTTTCAACTAGATTATGGGATTTTTTGCTGTAATTTATGTACGATATGCTTAACCTAGACACGTGGTTACTCTGATTAGACACTGGTTAACAACTTGGACACTGGTCAAAATCTGACCTCCCTCAACTTAGTAGCCCCGGTTAATGAGTCAAGCTTAAAACTAATTGAGACAAATAGCTGAAATTAAATTTTATTGGGGGAGGTTTGGGGGAGTCGTGCGAGGGTTGAGAGAGGTCTAAAAAGGGGGCCCGCCCCCAAAATTTCGGGGGAGGGGGCCTCCCCCACCCCAAATCCCCGCTACACTTATGCACGTAAATAAGTCACTCGTTTCTACAATAAGCATTCTATCGGAACCCCTCCCGCAAATGTGACCTATCACTTATCAATCTCGAATGATAAGTCACATTGCGGGGGGAGAGTCCCGAAAGAACACTTATTGTAGAAGCGAGTGAACATGCGCAATTGCGTACTAGGTACTGATTTGCGGGGGGAGGGTCCACTAGGTACGCAGATGCGGGGGGAGGTGGGCCGTAACAACTTTGACACAGCTCAAAATCTGGTTTACACAATTAATTTGAAATGGACATAAATACCTTGACAACATTGCTTTCAGCTACAAAGCCTTGATGTTGTGCGATTATTTTTAGTTCGTCATCAGCACAACTTTTTGGAAAGATTTGTTTCCGCTCATTGGGATTCAGCCATATGTCATTTTGGTCGATACAATGATTTTGGCCGACTTCCAGCGCTATATGTATCACAAAATTCGAATTATTTCCGATGATCGTTTCTTTCCAGTCGTGACTTTGATAGATTATTGCATTCGGAGTAATCATGATTCTCTCTTTAAATATTAAATATGCTTTAAAAGCAGTGCCATGTATTACTAGGGAGAATAAAATGCACATTGCGATTTTTGTGTTGGTGGACCGTCCCAAGGCGGTGATAGCAGCAGCAAAGCAGCAGCAGGTCCCTTGACAGCAGCAATAGCCAGAGTAACCACACAGCCAATGACAAATCGGATCTTGGGAACTTCCAGCACCAGTCTGCTTATTCTCATTGTATTCTGTGATACCTCAAACAATAATACCTCAGTAATATCAAGAGTAGTAATAAGTACTTTCCGAATACTGTGGAGTGCGGTTATACATATATGTCAATACAAAAATTATCCGGATGCTTAGGGATTCTAGCTAAGTAGAGTTGGAATATTTTGGAATATCTTCAAGACAATGTTTCTTTATTTGTACACGATGAATATATCGTCCCATTTCACATGGTACCAACGCCTTTTGCTTTAAGTTTAAAACTAGAGACACAAAATTTGCTAACACAGTGCTTGTGTTTTCGAGCTTAAGCACATAAACATAGAGCGAGTGAGCGTACCCACGTTTTGACTAGGCACTGATTTCCGAGGTGGTGGGCTGTTAGCGAGCAGAACATAGTTTTTGCTCTGATGACATAGAATGTGCCTAGTGGCACACTCTTATATTATGTACTCTTGCCGTCATTTAATGAGCAGATGAAAGCTAACAAATCATCAGAGAAATACAAAAAAGAACTACAATATAATAAGGTTCTACTAAAGAATATTATTATTTATGACCAGGCAATCTACTACAGCAATCTACTACTACAATCCCAGGTGCTACATTTTGCAATCTTATATCATCACACTCTCCCACGTGGTGGTTTTTGTTTGAACTATGAGCTTTAAATTGGGAAAAATACATTCAGTATTGATGCCAATGCGCTACTGAGCCCAAAGCCAGGCTGTTCCAAATGGTTTCCGAAATAGGTGGCGAAGTTTTCCAAAATAACTATTACTTTTTTCAACTCCACAAAAATCCTGAATACAAGCTTGTGCAACGACCAGCCTATTTTCGAGGAAAACCTTGCAGAACTTAGACAAATAAAAAATTTTAAAGCTCTTAAAATGAATTTTGTGCTATAGTTAAATTTAAATTAGAAAATTTAAAAATCAAACAGCACTTCGAAATGATTCGAGTAGGTTTTTCTTTTCGACTTCGCGTTAGGCTAAGTTAGATTTTAAACCGGGTTCTTATTATTCTTATTGATGCTGATTTGTCGGCTACTCGTAGAGTTCGGACCTTAATATGTTGTCTTGTCTCTGAATACATCTCGGCCCATATTTGTGAAAAGTTAAATCTGGGACCATTAATTTTGGACCAAAGCTTAGTCTTAGAGTATCCTCGAATGCCAGTTAAAACATACAAAATCCAAACGTAAAGTATAACCGAGGCCTTTCCACAAGGAAAATTAGTCCACGGCAGTCGAAATTTCCGCCAGACAACATCAAAGAATAAGTCAGTGGATAATTGGACAAGAAATTTTCTTCAGCTCACAATCAAATATGATAAAGCAACAATAGCTATACAATGTTGACCGATAGACCTGCACTGTTCAAAATTAATCAGTAACTTTAAATTTAAAATCCAAACAAAGCAAACGCCGCCACTGTACTGACAGAACTAGAGAACTCTTGTTTTTCCTGCTGCGTCACGACGCAGCAGTTCTACTATAATCGGTTTTGATATATCTTTGCACATACTTACACACTTAAGCATACACATTTGCATAAAACTGTGTATTAATTTTCGCACGCTTACAAATTTCGCCCTGAGTTGAAAGAAGTCATGTAAACCTGTTTTGATTGAATTAGATTTTCAGTTTTGCTTAATTACATTGGAACCAGAAATTGAAAGCAAAGGCTAAGAGGTGTCTGAATAGGGATTTTGAATAGTTCTGCGTGGTCTTTCCGGCATAACTTACCAATGTGAAAAAGAGATATCATACCACTACTTATATAGATATTCCTAACTACATACTAGCTCTATATAACATCTACTTTGTTACTACAAACAAACACTGCAAACCATGAGAAAAACAATTATTAGGCAAATCTAGAACACAAAGCCCTTAGCCTCGTTTGGTGTATTGTATTTTATTCGGACCTGTCCATACTGTTTTTCTAATTCGAAAGCTACATACACCTGCTCCAGAGTTTATCTCAATCAGTGTTCGTCCCGATTTTGCTGCTTTGCCTAGTAAGTGAGCATCGAAGAAGATCCAAGCCCAAGAATTTTTGTGCAATTTTTCAGTTCAGTATATTCAAACAGTTGTCAGATGGACGCAGAATGTGCTCGCAGCAGGCCTATATTTAGGGCAAATATACTCAGTACAAGACACGTTTTGCACAAAATTCTTGCTTGTTATATTTATTGCAAAAGTCCTAACCACCAACTCAAGTGTGCGCAAAAAAGCACAAGAAATGAACGTTCATTACAGTTATTTATTCTAATTTAATCTTAAAAAATGGAATCAAAATTACTTACAGATTTTCCTTCCAAAGTCGCAGCATAATGTGCAACTTCAAAATCACGCTACATCTGACGTGATCACAGTTATGTATAGCACAGGATTCAATCTTTAAAAGAACTCAATTCATATAAAAGCGCGGAGGATTTTATCGTCAAATAACGCTAACTTTAAAAGGATTTTTGGTAGGTATTGCAATGTTTTATGAGAAACAAACAGCATTTTGATTATCTAGGACCCGAGTAATTATGCAGTAGCGATTACATTTTGCATTATTATTGTTACCACAAAATTAAGATAGTATATTAATTTAATTATTATTATTATTATCATTATTATCATTATTATTATTATTATTATTATTATCATTGTTATTATTTTATTATTATTATTATTATTATTATTATTACTACAAGATTAGTGGCTGGGTGGCTACTTTTTAATATAGTTTACTACACGTCCACATCACCAGTGTACCACATTCATGTATGTTGATTTAATCACCCTTTTCAAGTTGTAACCCGAAACTAATTCTTAACCCAAACGCAAAGCATTGTGCCTTTTTAAAATTGTTTATTTTTAAGCTCAATATTTTACGAAGTCTTTGTTCATTTTCACACTCAATCTTCAGCGTCATACATTCAATTCGCCCATTTTTAACCACTCATGAAACTGAGTTACGTGATTGCATGACACGTCCTAGACCCTCTTTTATCTTTTCTGAATGTAGATCGAGATATCCAACTGAGGGCCTTTTCGCAGAAAGGGTAGAGTAGCGTAAAGTAGAGTTAAAAGTAACCGTTTTAACTCAGTTTAACTCCACTCCAAGCTGGAATTTCCCTCTTTTAACTCTTTCTTGAAAAGGATCGAGTTAATTTTAACTCTACTCTGCTCTTTCTTGAAAAGGCCCTGAGGTGTAGATATAAATAGTTTTCCAAGTTTAAGGCAATTGTTAAAACTTATCCGACCCCTGCTGCGTTTTGTAGTTTCGGCGTAGCTTTAGTATAAAAAAGTTCACTGCACCGCACTTCTTAATAAAAGTTTCTATTTCTTTAAGTCTATTAGTTTTCATTCTACAAAAATTACCTGCTTGAAATCGTCTCTTCAGTAAATAGCTCGTACCTTTCGATAATTTTAATAAGCTGACTGGCTGATTGTTAGTCATGGCTTGTCGCTTCCTGCAGCGACAGAGACTTTCATTACAAAACATGGATAAATTTGAATCAATCATGATACTCACATTTATACAAACATTCTCAAATTGTTATACAGAAATGCGGATAAAGTAAAGGATTCAACTGTTTCTTTCAAAATTACAGCATCAAAATCCTCCACAAAACAACGCGCACCTTTGAGCTTCTTCCCTGACTGCATGGATAGTTCAATTAAAAAGGTTCAAGAAAGTAAATTGTAAATTTCAATATTCTCTGCTAGTTGACGATGAAAAATTTCATTGTTATTATTATCGTAAAAGTTAAGGTAGTTTATTAATATAATTATTATTATTAGTCAAAACGGTATATTGAACGAGTTTTTAAAATAAAAGTAGTAAGTCTTATGGTTGTTGAGTGATTTCACCTCAAACTGGAGGTCTGCATATGTTAAACACAGGAAATGCGAAAAAAACCACTTTTCACGTACGCAAGAGAAATCACACGAATGGCAAAACTGATCCGTCCAAACTTTAAGTCATATTATTTGCACGTTTTCGGATTGTAATCTGTAGGATAACTCTTTAGAAATTTTAAATGAAGTTTTGAAGTATTAAAATTTGGTACCAATTCAAACAGACAGCAAATTTTTAAACTTCAAAAATACAGTAATATTTTTAAAATACATAATTAAAATTCTACTTCCTGCAGATCACAGTCCGGAAACATGCAAATAATAGAACATATAGTTTGGACTGATAGGTTTTGCCATTCGTGAGATTTCTCTGGTGCACTTGAAAGATGACAACTTTTCGCATTTTCTATGTTTAACACATGGAAACTTCCACTTTGAGGCGAAAACACTCAACAACCATTAAGACTTACAACTTTCGTTTTATAAACTTATTAAATATACCGTTTGGACAAATAATAATAATAAAAAAATAAGATAATAATAATAATAATAATAAATAATGTAGAATTAGACAACTGCTTAAAATATCTTAGTTGGGCTGGTGTACATTTTACGGGGACAGAAATCCCTGCAGTCCGTTAATTGCCCTTCTTCCCCTTAAGTCAAAACTCAGAGGCAATAGAGAACTGAGAAGGTTAGGTCAAAGGCAACGACCTAAACTACTGTCCCCGTAAAATGAATAGGCAACTAAAATCTGTCCCCGCATACTAAATGGAGTTTAGGAAAATTTAAAACTTTCGTTAAGTTAATTTTATAATGTAAAGTTTTGATTTTACTTATATAGACAGTTTTAGTGCATGTTCCTTGAAAAACAGGAATTTTGTAAATTAAGCATGTCGTCCGTTTCTCAGTGTAATTATTAAAATGTCATTTTCATGAAGTCTATTTAGTGTGCGGGGACAGATTTCACTTTTCTATTCATTTTTATGGGGACAGTAGTTGAGATCATTGCCTTTGACCTAACCTTCTCAGCTCTCTATTGTCTCTGAGTTTTGACAGAGTACATAATATATAAGAGTGTGACAGCAGGCAAGCTCTCTGTTATCAGCTGCATGTACATGCTCTGCACGCTAACGGCTGACCCCCCCCCCACAAATGTGTATGTGCTCTTCAAAGAAATTTGGCCGTTACGCTTGCATGCTGAAGCTCGAAAACACAACTACTCAGTTGGTTCAATGTGCGTCTGTTGCGAGCTTTAACACGCAAAGATAGCGTGCGAATTTCTTTGAAGAGCACATACACGTTTGTGGGGGGGGGGTCAGCCGTTAGCGAACATAGCATGTACCTACAGCTGATAACAGAGAGCTTGCCTGCTGTCACACTCTTATGTATTATGTACTCTTGGTTTTGACTTAAGGGGGCGCTTCCATTACCGGGAACGACTTTCCTGAGTTCATTTCTGAACCAAACGGCTTCAAATTTTCAGGATTACTAGTGATAGCTAAATGCCAGCTGCGACTCCATTTTGAAGGTTCAACTGCTTGGCTTGCGACCTACACAGAAGGGAAAAGCTGAGATTTTCAAAACGATCACATTCACTAACGGCTGAATGAAAACAACTCAAATTTCGTGGAATGATAAACATTGACCAAATGCAGTGGCACTTTTTTTCTTTTTTAATTTAAGGCTATATTGAGATCAAAATTTAAGTTTCAAATTTTCAGGATCTTATTTCTCGAACGCTGATGCATATTTCCAAAAACTGAAAAAAGTGCCACTGCATCGTAATTTTCTCAATGAGGTTAATCTTAGTCCATGTAGTTAAGTGTGCTCAGAGAATTTGTAAAAGAAAACTAAATTTAACTAATTTGAGCACGGTGATTGCTGTGGATAACTAGCTAAGTTCTGGCTCTTCAGTCTTCAACGTGGAATCAAACAGCTTTGCTTTGACCATAGGTGTACCAGGGGGGCGCCGCCAGGCCGCCTGGGGCTTCCTTTGCGATTTGGGCCCCTCCCTTTGGGGTGTCGGGCCCTCCGCTTGAAAAAATTTTCAGCTGTTTATATGCATAATTTGAGTGTTTTTAAGAAATTTTTTTGAAAATCGGCTAATTTCTGCTAAAAATCTAAAAAGTTTTACAGAAATTTGAGAGATTGTTTGGAAAATGAAGGTAAAATTTGCTAAAATTTGGCAAAACCTTTTGATTTCCCAAAAATGGTCGCCGGATTTTCGGGTCAGGCTCCCCCTTCAAAAAAATCATGGAGCCGTTACTGAGGTGTACCACCTGTTTTGGTTGTGGGAATAGTTATAGGTGTGGCTGGCGAAAAAAAGTGGGGGTGGGGGTTCAGAAAAAAGTAGGGACGGGGGTTTGGCGAAAAAAGGGGGAGGGGGGGGGTCGCGAAACGTCGATTTGGGGGGAGGGGTTATATAAATTTTCGTGGGGAGGTCGGCGAAAAATCAGTTTTTCGTTAAAAAATTGAAAATTTTTTCTCAATTTACAGCTATTTTTAACGATTTTTAGCTTAATTAAACGAATTCTAGCAATTTTCGCTAGTTTTTGGAATTTTTTGGAAAAATTTCGAATTTTTAGCTAACAAATTTCAAAAATTTAGGTAGGGGTTTGAAAAATTTTAGGGGGGCGGGGTCTGAAAAAGTCGATTTGGGGGGGAGGGGTAGGAGAAAATTTTTAGGGGGGGGGGTCGGCGAACCCACCAATTGGGGGGAGGTCCCCCCCCTCCCCCTAACCCCCCCCTAACACACCTATGGTTGGGGGGGAGCAGCATAGGTGTAATTGGGGGGGGGTAACACCCCCCAGCCATTTTTTCAAACCCCCCCAGAAATTTTTGGGGGCCCCCGGCCCCCCCCCCCAACTGGGGGGGGGGGGGGGGGTAGTCGCGCCGAAGTCGCGACACTTGGGCATTTTTAGGGCAAATTTTGCAAAATTTTTCAAAAAAGTCCAAATTTTTAGCTTCACTTGTTTATTATAGCGAGAAATACACGTTTATAACGGTTTTATGGTCTTAGAGACAGAATATATATTGACCTTATTCTGGACTCAGAAACATGTTGGCAATAAAGTTTTCGAGTTTAAAAACACGGTCTAATGTTAAAATTAGTTAATGATTTCATGTTTTTCGGCATTAGCAATGGCTGAAAATGCGATTTTGACATAAAAATAGAAAAAATTTTTTGGTGGAGGTTTGGGGGGGGGTGTCGTGGGGGGGGGTCGAAAAATGGGGCCCCCCAAAAATTCCGGGGGAGGGGGCCCCCCCAACCCAAATCCCCGTTACACCTATGGGGAGTAGAAGCATAGGTGTAACGTGGATTTGGGTTGGGGGGCCCCTCCATAGTTTCACCAGGGGGAGGGTTGGAGGGTACTCCCCCCAAAATTTTCGACCCCCTTTGCCCCCCAAAATTCGACATCCCCTCCCCCAACTTTCGGCTACCCCCACCCAACCCCCCCCCCCAACCGTTTTTGGAGCCAAAAAGTTAGCTAAATTTTGCCCAAAAATGGTCATTTTTTGAAAAATTTTTGTCAAATTTTGACTTAAAATCGCTTTAAAACCGCGTATAAACGCCTAAAACTGTCAAAACAAGCCTTGTTTTCTCGGAAAAAGCATTAAAATACAGAAAATTTTGCATTTTTAGGCCATTTTTTGGATTTTTTGAGGTTTCAATTTTGGGTGGGGTTCGGGAGGGGGTACCCCCATTACATTTTGCGGGTCGACCACCAAATTTCCATTGCTTACCCCTCCCCAACCAAAATTTCCAGGGAAACTATGGCCCCCACTCCCCCGGAATTCTGGGGGGCCCCTTTGTAGACCCCCCAAACCCCCCACGACCCCCGCCAAACCTCCCCAAAAACATTTTTCTATTTTTATGTCAAAAATCGCATTTTCAGCCATTGCTAATGTCGAAAAACATGAAATCATTAAGTAATTTTAACATTAGACCGTGTTTTTAAACTCGAAAACTTTATTGCCTACATGTTTCTGAGTCCAGAATAAGGTCAATATTGAGTCAAGAAGACCATAAAACCGTTATAAACGTGTGTTTCTCGCGATAATAAACAAGTGCTGCTGCCTCTCCGTGGGGGGTCTCACAGAGTTCAAACTGTAGCCTGGTACACCTATGGCTTTGACTTTGACTAAGAGGAGAGCATAGGTGAACGGAGATTTGGGGCGAGGGGACTCCCCAATCATGTTTTGGGGGCCCCCTCTTGAGACCCCCTCAACCCTCCCCAAAAAATGTTTCATTTTTTATGCCAAAAATCGCTTTTTCAGCCGTTTCTTATGATAGAAAACATCTAACCATGAAGTAATTTTAACATTTGATTGTGGTTTTAAACTCAAAAACATGATTGCCAACATGTTTCCAAGTACAAAATCAGGTCAATATTGAGTCATAAGCATAAAGTCCATTCGTAATACAGTTAAAAATGTGTATTTCTCGCAATAATAAACACTTTAAGCCAAAAATTTGGACATTTTTGAAAATTGTTGCAAATTTTACCCCAAAAGTACCCAACTTTTGTCCATTTCCCATTACCCCCCCCCCGCCTTACGCCTATCACTGAGAGTTGAGGCTGATGTACCATGAGAAAAGTTGGGTGGGGGAATAGGTGTGGTTGGAAAAAATTCTGGGGGAGGGGTGGTTGGCGACGGAGGGTGGCCCCCCTAAATTTTCGATTTGTTGCCATTTTTGGCCAAAAAACTGGGGGTGGGGCGGGGCGCGAAATTGTGTCATTTTGGTGGGGGATCCCTTCTAACACACCTATGGGGGGTAGCCGAAATTAGGGTGGGTTAGGTGGGGGTCAGGCGGTCTTGGGCATACGCATAGGTGTATTAGGGGGACCCCTCCCCCCAAATCATAGGTGTACCTACCTGGGGGAACCCCTCCCCCCAAATGGACAAGTTCCGACCCCCGCCCTTGAAATATTGGAGCAGACTCCTGGCTTACTTCTAGGCCTAAATTTATGAGGGGGGGGGGGGACGATATGGGGGGACTCGAGGAAGCCCCCTCTCTCAACGATGGGGGGGGGGGCTCTCCGAAAAATGAGGGGGGCCGGGTGGTATATTTTTGACAAATTTTTAGGTTTTTTGTGTAAGAAAAGCTAAAAATCGTTAAAAAATAACTGATTTTTGGTGTTTTTTAACTAAATTAGTGGAAATTTACAAAAAATCCGGCGAAAATTTTTTGACAATTTCGGGTACAATTGGTATATATATAAACAATGGCAATTTTTGGGGTTATGGCGGGGAGGTCGGAATTTATGCGAGGGGCTCCTCGAGTGGGGGGGCGCCCCCACCCAGTCATGGGCGTATCCAGGGGGGGGTTTGGGGGTTGAAACCCCCACCTTTTGGGTTAACTTTTATGAATACTCCATTACAAAAAGTACAAATTTTTGTCAAAACCCCCTCCTTTTCAGTAAATTTAGTTAAAACCCCCTCCTTTTCAAAATCCTGGATACGCCCCTGCCCCCAGTAGAAGTAAGCCAGGACCCCACCCCAAGCGGTCAACTCCCAGACCCCACCGCCCAGCCAAATGTGCCAGACAGCACCCTAAAAATGTCGACTCACCATTTATTAGGAAAAATTTCGAGATTTTTCACAGAAATTCCAATATTGCTAATTTTTATTTGTATATTAAATGCGTTTTTTAGCAAAATTCCAGTTTATTCTTAAATTTTTGGCGGATAAATTTTTTTACTAGCTCCCCCAAATATATATATATATATACGTATATATACGTATATATATATTATATATTTATGAATGACTTTTCCAAAACCGGCTGTCCCCATCCACCCTAATTTCGGCTAACCCCACCCACTTTCTAAGTTACACCTATATATATTCTAAAGAGAGGAGAGTTGAGGAATAGAATAGGACGGGGATGTGGAGATTTGGACATAGGGGTAGACCATTTTCCCATTTTCGGATTTTGGCTGGAACTTTTTTATTATAAGGGCTAGCTGAGAACTTTATATACCATCGTACTTGGCGTACTTAGATATTTCTTTTAAGCCCATTTGCACTTCTCTAGGTTGTACCGTTAGGCCGGTATAATGCAAAAAGTAGCGTGGGAAAACCCAATGGGGGAAATCTCACCCCTCACAGGTCTCAAAAACTCTTTTTTAGCTAGTATATATACGTATATCATATATATTAGTATTATATATATTATTATATATATATATATAGTATTCATATATCAATGAAAAAACCCGGCAGGTAGCTTTTATTGAGATCCCATGTGCCTTTGAAAATGCAGCATCAAATGGACAGGTATATATATATATATCAAAGATACGTATATATATAAAGCTTAACACATAAACATAGGGCAATCTTTGAAAAATGCTAAAAACGACGTAATCTGATAATACTTATTATTCTACGTGTAGAGAATGATTTTTTACGTCCAATTGGCGTTAAAATTCACAATTTGACCTGTACGTACTGGGTGCTCCAGCAGCGAAATGGCACTTCTAGGGTTTTTGGCCCCCAGCCAGCCAGGTAAGCAAAATTATCCAAATCTGTCGGCATAATAAGACGGGGCATCCTCGATAGTACTGTGCTATAGTCTCCAAATGTTCCCGTGATGGGAGTTAAAAATTTTTTCAAAAAAAATTGGGTGGGGTTTTCGCCCCAAAGTGGGTTTTTCTCGCGACGTTTAGCAATGTGCCAGACTAACGGTGCAGCGGATCAGCCTAATTTTTGTGTGTGCAAGCAAAGAGGAAGAGTTGCCATTATTGCAGATATTTGCAAAACTTTTCTAGCCCAACTCAGTCAAGTTACATCGGTCCAAACTTTGGCCAAATTTTGGCATGGTTGGACCAAAAAGGTGTCCTTTTCAAAATGTCAAAAAACAAGCAGGAGTGAACCAAATGACTTGATCCTTGCACACATAGGTTAGAAAGAGTCGCGCTTTCTGCTGGGTGTTTTGGAGCTCATAGTTCCTAACTTATCCCTTGGCAATTTTTTATGGGGGCCCCCATACATGGGGGCTCATATTTTTAGAAAATTTTTTCGAATTGAAAATGTAGGGTAAAATTTGGCAATTTTTGGGGTTATGGGGGATGGGAGAAAAAGAAAAGAAAAAGTTGCAGAAGGTGAGTCCGCAGACTCCCACTGCTAACTTCAACAACAACTTTATGGGATTCTTTATGAGGTCGGAATTTATGGGGGGAGGTCGCCGAATGCGGGGCGCCCCCCACCCCCCACCCGCACAAGGAATAAGCCAGGGCTCCAGCCCATGACCCAGGAGGCGGATGGGGTTTTCCCCGCAAAAGGGGTGGGTTTCTCCCATGGATATATATACATGTTATATATATACGTATATAACTTGAACAAAATTTTAAAAATTCTAATTTCTTCCGGTATGTATTGCAGTTGTATCGACTTCATAAAACCAACACGCATTTCATGTTTCCTGAAATTCTGAAAACGTTCTTGCTCTTTGATCTGTTTCTTCCAACCCGAAAACAATTCTTCCAGCAAAAGAACAAATATACGTATATATATTTTCAAGCCTGTTCCTTTTTATATACTAGTGGATGTAGCTCAGTGGCAGAGCACCCCAGGCTTTCGAGTCTGGGGGGTCCCGGGTTCAAGTCCCGGCGGACACTTCCTAAGCAGGCTTGGAAACATATATATGTAATGTTTCCTATATATTGGATACATATATACTCATATAATTTGGAGGAAGACAGATCTTTTTTATTTCAATTTAATTTTTAATTTCTAAAATTAATCTATTTTGTTTTATTTTTCTGAATTTCTGTTTAGGCTACCTAAAGTTTGGGGTCCAATTTCGATTTTCTATTTGACCATGCTACCAAAAAGTTTTTCAATTAAATTTTAGGAGCCAGTTTTGATTTTCTATAAGGCCATGCTGCCCAAAATTTTTTCTATAAAATTTTAGGTTCGAAATTAATTTTCTGTGGAGTCATACTGCCGGAAATTATTTCGATTAAAGTTTAGGAACCAAATTGATTTTGTACGCGAAACTGTCTACGATTTTTTCGATTAAATTTTTGGATCCAATATTGATTTTCTTACCATCATGCTGGCCAAAATTTTTTCGATTAAAGTTTAGAGTACAATTATGATTTTCTGTTTGGCCATGCTACCAAAACCTTTTTCAATTTAACTTTAGGATCCAATTTTGATATTCTGTGGGGCCATGGTGCCCAAATGATTTTAATTAATTAAATTACGTAATTTCTTGAACATTTGTGTGATGTATTTCAGGTCCAATCCGCTGTTCTGGATCACTTTTTCGCTAATGTGCACCGTCGGTAGTTTCAACGGTAAATCTGGTTGCACTGCACGTTATACCGTTCGATGCTTGGTAGCTGGCTGAAACTGGTGGGCAATGGTATCAGGTAAATCACAAACTTCTTCGATTCTATAGTAGACTTCCAAATTCATATGCATTTTATGATCTTACGTATATGCATTAGCTATGGCATTCTTACGTTTACAGTCTGTTTGTTAGATGGAACTTATAACTGTTGTGTTTGATCAGACGATAGAAGGTCTGAACAAATTTTTGTTCGTTTCTTCGCTTCATCAATTGTAATTTCATTTATTCATTTAATTTTAGCATTTGAAGGAAGATTGTTTCAATTGCCTTGCCGCCTCCAGTTTTGGACTACTGGTCAGCCGTTATTGGGGGTACAGCACGTCCTCTGCTCCTTCGAATGTAATTTTTAACATTCTTTGTAAACATTTAGAATTTATGTTGTCTGCGTCCGAGTATTTTTGAGTGTTGGGAAACTAAAACTTGGCATTAAGCTTGTAGCTGGCTTTGCAAAGCTCTTGTTTTTAACATTTTCACTTGCCGTATTAATTCAAAATCTGGCTTATAATTATTCTTCTTTACTTCTCAATTTTCTGGACCTCATGTTGGCGTAAACTGACTCAGTCATCAGACTATTTTTTATTTTAGGCATAATGCTGAAAGCTTATTCGAATTTGGAAAGCCTGCACTGCTTGAAGCTGGCTTGGTGTACGCTTCATCCACCTCCCTCTCCTTCTTTCCAAACTCTCCATGCCCTCCTATCCCTTCTGTCCTCAGGAACAAATTTCAGTTATTTGTTGTATTGTATTTATTTCGTGTGTTGCATTTATGTCTTGTTCATAGATTTGAATTTTTTATTCTTATTGGTGCTTGTTTGTTGATGTTGCTTTTTGATTGTTAATTTATTGTTCGTTAGTTTAGTAAATTCGTGTCGCGTTACATTGTATCAATAGGAAACTTAGCGAAAGGGTTTGCTTTCTTCGGTGTAAGATAGTAGTGTGCTCTAGTAGTGGCTTGTAAATAAGAGTTGGCATAATGGGCAAAATATTCACAACGTTTCAACATGATGTTTGCAGTTTTCACGCTATTCTATAGCGACAACAGCGTGGTAAAGGTCAAAAATTGTGGTTTTTAACACATCTTTGGCTCCTACTGCAGACTCCCTCAATTGTCGTGCCTAAGTATGATATTAAAAGATGCAGGGCACCCTGGTGCACATTTTGCACCGAGTTTCAGCCAAATCCATCCAGGGGTTAATTTTTAACAGCCATTTTCCCGGTAATGGAAGCGCCACCTTAACAACTGTGTTATGCTGTTTTCTTTTCGTGTGGCAGGCTGTACAGTCGCTAGAAGAGTGTACCAGTCAGGCAGTTGACTTGGCATTCTACTACATACTCAAAGTAACAAACACGCGTCCATTTACGAAGGAAACAAGTTTTATTTTATGCTATTGTGGCAAGGTCAGTAAGGCTACATATCAGCACAATTTGAGCCAAATTTGTCAACGTTATCATGCTAGAACACCTTACGATACTTTTTGAACCATGACAAACTGACGGTTTTTCATGTTTCAAGTGGAATAAAACTATATATAATGCCACGGCAGAATTCCTTCATATTTGGCACAGTTTTGTAGACCTATGGGATGTACGTTCACACCAAATTTCATCTTCCGGGCTTGCACCCCATTTAAGTTATACGATTCGGCGGCCAAAATTTTCCAAATTTTCGACATTTCTTCAAGTTTGGGCCAGCATTGCTCTCTAACCATTAGGGTTACAGCAAAGCTAATGCCGGGTGCATGTTACCCAAGATGTCTTCTCTTGTTGTGCCAAAGCGTAGATGTTTGCACTGAACCAAACAGCTGTGAGAAATTTTTAAGTATTTATGTTGGGTGCCGCCAAAATCGGGGGGTCGGTCGCGTTCTTGGGGGTGTAGCGGATTATAGGAACGACTTTGGAATTAGAGACTACATACTATTTTGACCACGCACATGTACTATATGCTTGCAAAAAAGAATTCAAATCCAACAAACTTTGGGCACCCCCATTTTAGTCGCCCCCCCCCTTAAGTGTAAAAAGGGCAATTAACGCACCGCAGGGGTTTCTGTCCCCGTAAAATGTACAATAGCCCTTAGTTGGAACAGAAATGTTATCAATCAGTTAGGCAGGTATGCCTGGTGTAGCATAGTAGTTAAAGTCGTAAGCGTTTGGGAATTTGGAAATGGCTTTACTCTGCCGAAACTGCGGTTTTTACGATTTCGACTCACGTGGACTTCAACTTCTGAGCTGACTAATAAATTCGAGAGACTTTTGATATAGCAAAATTGGTTTTACAAAATAATTTAGGATGAACTTCAAAAGTGGAGCGAATTCCTGAGCAATTGTGTTCCTGATTTCGCAAAGTCTGAAACGAGCAATCATCAGGTACGTGTCAAAATGGGATAGTTAGGTTTATCTTTCTCCAGAATGTCAAAAATTGAAAAACTGAGGAAAGGTCTATTAGGAAATAAGCAGAAACCGATACCATTACCCCAAACAGGGTGTGTCGAAATTTTTTTTAAACAAAATTATATATCCTGATGAAATCACGTAGGTTTTCAAATTCTGAGAAGCAAAAACAAATTCAGGGTGAGCCCAGATTAAATTCGGTCAAACAGAGCAAACCTGCTAATTCAAGAAAATACAATTGTCAAAATGCGGAATTTTGGGGTGTTCTAACAGTCATGAAGACGAATAAGCTTTGACATAAATTTAAACTATTTTGATACAATTTTGTGAATCACAGCTAGTGAAATCGAAACGCAATCTGATGGAGGGAATTTAACAGTGAAAATCCCATGCCGTCTTGAATTTTAATTTTCAGTGCATATTTTAGCCTACACCGCGTCTGAAACTAGAGCTGCCATCGGAAGGAGTGGAAAATGAACAATGAACAAGGAACAAGCAATGACCACATCCGGGTTCGGAAGAATAAAGGTAAAGGCCGGAACTTGCGAATTTTGAGTTCATCGGCACTGCATAATTTGAATAATGGAATAGTTTTAAAAACGTATATGAGGATCAAAATGAGGCAAAGCAGCCACATGTGCTTGCGCTTCTACCAGGACTGGTGGATCAGGAAGAAACCAAGGACAAGCCCGAACGGGAGGCGTCAGGCACCCTCGTACCCACGAAACCAGGACCTAGAAGAGAGAAGGGAAGAGGGAGGTTCAGCTTTTCACTCACCATTGAAAGTAAAGAATTCGCAAAAGAAAAAGAGCCTACATTTTGGTGATACGCGGTTTCGAAGTAGATTACAACAACAACAGGAAGTATTAAAAATATACTATATACTTAAAATATATAAACGTAACTACGTTATGTATATATTCATAATACGTATACATATATGAAATTGACCAATACCGACGCTACGCACGTACGTAACTAACATTTATCAGAAAAATATTCCAAATTTTTTTACTAAAAAACGTTACGAAATCGTCAGGCACCATTATAAAAGTTTTTCCTTCTCCTGAGAAGCTCCATAATTGTCGTAAAAGGTCATGTCTATACGTATTTTGGATATTGGCCAACAGCCAAGAACTTTACAAAGGTCCTTGGCAGAAAGTTTAATTTAATTTAATTGTTTATCAAAAGACTCTGGTAAACAAGACGAGGGCGAGTCACAACAAACAGCCTTGAAAATTTCTGACACTCATTTAATGAGAAAATAAAATTTCTTCATAGACAAACGGGTAGATCATACATATAACAGTAAAGATAATTCTTAGGAAAAACTTTTTTAATTTCTAATTACGTACAAATTCCTAGACGGGAGGGGAGGCGTCAGACACCCTTGTACCCACGAAGCCAGAACCTAGGAGTGAGAAGCGTAGTGGGAGGTTCAGCTTTTCACTAACTATTGAAAGTAAAGATTTGGGCCCAGCCGGGATCGAACCACAACCTTTCTGACCCCGGAACAGACGTGCTAACCAACTACACCACAGGGCCATCAGCTGAACGCCCATATCAGGCTTATCAATCTTCCTATGCCTGCTTCCTTTACAATGTCCCTTACTTTTCAGGCGGCTGACCTATAAGAGACACTTTTAATTTGTCCTTAACATATTTGATTTAAACCCTTAAAATAAAAACTTAAACTTTGTCCTTATATTTAATGCTGGTTGACCATCATCTTTTAATTTTCTACAGCACACTATGCAGGTTTGATCAAATTTTCTTAAAACTTCCAGTTCAAAAATACAGCAGGTAAAACTACTACTGCAGATATAAACCTTGGTACAATAACGCAGGAAGTAGTACCTACTATTAGTCAATAAAGTTGTTTCGTCAGCTACAAAAGCCGAAACTAGATTCTGCTGGTATTGGATGTTTACCTAAAACGATCATAAAGCCTGGGTTTTTGGCAAACTTTTGTAATCAGCACCTGGTTTTCAGGCGCCTATAATTTGACAAATTTCTGTCGTCAAAAGCTGTTTACCCTGGCATTTATCACTTCCTAATTTGCTGGGCAAAAGCAGTTTTTTGCCCTAAAAATACCAGATTTTGCTGGAACAGGGCAGAATTATGGGTAACCGCACCCCTTTAAAAGGTAACAACCTGGTAGCAGTAGTCAGGCAGTGTAAGGTATTTTTGGGTTTTGAGCGGCTGGTTGGTGCTTTTGTGCTTTGGTTTTGCCGGTCTGGCAAACTGTTTTGGCAAAGGTAGGTTGTGCAGCAGCTGGTTTGCAAATTGTATTACAATCCAGCTATCGATAATTAACTGGTCGGTTAATGTGTACCACGCAATGTTGCCAGGTAGTAAGAAGTAAGATACTGTATCTTCTTTACAGCTTACACCAATAAAATGAGGTAAACGCGGGCTAGCAGCCGGATCCACGAAGGATACAAGCATTAATCATAGAGAAATAATGAAAGACTCCTGCCTACAGTCACTAGGCAAAACCTTAGTCCGCACTCAACCCTGGTAAGGTAAAAAAGTTGTCCGGAATTAACTTGAGTATTTTAGGTTTAATCTAACATGAAAATGGTAAACTCTTTCTTAAACTTGTCATCCTCCAATGAAGTGTAAGCTAAACTAAGGTCAGATAGTTTTCAAACATTTAGCCAGAAACAGTCTGCATGAGTTACGCCTTCCATCTCAACATCTCAATATTTCTATCCATTTTTTCCTATTTTGTTCAAATTGTCTTGATTTATCCATTTTTTGTTTCCTGTTTCAGAGAATGACTTGGAAGAAGAGGAACTACGACATTTCAGATCTAAATCTGAAGCCGTATCGGCTCTTTCCCTCGGGGCGATTTGGGATGCTCTGTCTGGTGTGCGCGGGCTGTTTTATGGCCAACACGGCCTGGGTATCACTTAACTTCTCCATGGCCTGCATGGTCAATGCCACCTACCTTGACGAAGGTCTGGACCAGGATAACGAGTCCAGGCATCCTAAATGCAGGTGAGATTTAAGCTGACTGATTTAGCTTTGATCTGTGATTTAATCTAATTAAAGGGCTTTTCAAGTAGAGTTCAAATTTCAACTTTATTTTGCCCAGCAGCCGATTTGAAATCAACTGTTTGACATTAAGTTTTGAGTGAGCTTCCCTCACTTGCCTAATTTGTACTACGAAAGGCCATAAGTGAAACCTAAATGATTTGCTCCATATGTACTGCCTGAGGCATTTAGCTTGAGATAAGTTTAGCGTTAGCCGCTGAGCAATATACGTAAACATATTTTGTTCTAAGTACCTGCGATTATAGAATATAAAGGCTGAAGCCCGTGCAGTAGTTAATCTGTAGGTCTTATAATCTGTAGACAGCGGAAGGAATTAGGTTTATCTTACCATATTTTATTAAAAAATGATGCTTAAGCTTAACCCAAATTTAAAGAAATATTTGCTTTTTGAAATGCCTGAAACAACCACTGGTTGCAGTTGCCGGGCTACTTAACTCCTATATCTTGAACTTAGTACAGTACGTAACATTTTACCATTGACTTTATTAATAATCAATTTTAATTAATTAATTAATTCCTTATTTCAGGAAGAAACTGACAACCTCCGAAGAGGACTACGGTGGGACCTTCCAGTGGGATCGAGACGTCCAATCCAATCTCCTGGCAGCTGAGGCCTGGGGCGCTGCCCTGTTCACCCTCCCAATTGGATGGTTGTTGGATCGGATCGGCGTGAAATGGATCTTTTTGGTCTCATCCCTCATGACCGGGGTAACCACGGCCCTAATTCCTCAGGCGGCCTATTTCAGTCCCTATGCGGTCCTGGGCCTTAGGATTCTACAGGGTCTTTCGCTGGAAGTCAGTTGGCCCACCTGTCTGGTCGTGGCCAGCAAATGGTTCCCGGAAAACGAACTCAGCACCCTGCTGGGTCTGATTTCCTCCGGGTTCCAGTTGGGATCTCTGGCAACCATGGCCATCAGTGGTGCTATGTGCAGCACGATCGGCTGGCCCTACATCTACTACTACGGTGCTGCGGTGGCCCTACTGGTATCGGCCGCTTGGTTGGTGTTTTTCCGCGACGACCCGGATCAGGCTTGGTTCGTTTCGGAGGCCGAGAAAGACTATATCAAACGGCGGGCGGGGAACCAGGCCCGCGGCCGGCCGGTCCGGGTACCCTACCGGGCCGTTTTCACCTCGCCAGCCGTGATTTCTATCGTTGCTGCCAACATCTCATCCTGGTATGTGGCCTACTTTTTCGCCGACTTTTTCCCAACCTACCTTAAGGAGGTTCTGCTGGTTCCGATGGCGACCAACGGGGTCCTCCGCTCCCTACCCTTTCTGATGCAACTGATCGGTCGAGTCAGCTCCGGGTGGTGGTACAACCTGGCCATCCGGTGGACGTCGGCCACCCGTGCTGTGAAACTGTTCTGTGCTCTGTCCGGCTTCGTGCCCGGCGTTGCTGTGCTGCTGCTGGCTCTGTTTGACTGCACCAACGCGAACGGTGCTGTAGCCGTGCTGTGCACAGGCTACCTGTTCCTGGGGCTGATGACCGCTGGCTACATCCGATCCTCCTGTGTGATCGCCCCCGAATACACAGGGACCATCTCCTCAATCGGGGCGGCGGCTTCCTACGGGGCCGGTATCCTAGGTCCCTACATCACTGGCGCCCTGACCCCCCACGGGACACCCGGGGAATGGCACAACGCCCTCTATGTGACTGCGATCATTGCCTTTGTGGGAACTTTTGTGTTCATGATCTTCGGTTCAGCTGAACGACAGCCTTGGGCCATGAAAGAACCTCAGATTTTCACCGTCGAGAAATCCTCCCCACCCCCACAGACTAAACTCGAACCCGCAAGAGTGCACGTAGAAGCTGAAGCCGCTGCGGCATAAACTATAATCATAAACAGTGACAAATTTTGTACATTCCTTTTGTTTTATTGTAAATTTTGTTTTTGAGGGGCTGGGTGCCAACTTTTTGGCACCTTGTCTTTGTACCTTATTTTATTGTTTTTTAGTATTCTTGGCTTTTTGCCCATCGTTTTTGTGTAAAAGTAAAGTACATGCGAGAAATCTTGTTGTTTGTGTAGATCTAGGATCCGTTTGGGGGGGGGGGTCGCCGAAAGAGGCAACATTTAGCTGAATTTAACTGCTACCGCCCCACCAAACGGGCACCCTTATTATGTTTCCCCTTCCAAAGGGGAACCTTTTTTGGAAATCAGCTACTACTACTATTACTAAAGCTAATCTTTTGCTACACCTCCCACCAAAAGGGGTGAGGTTTCTGCAATTTGATTAGCTGTTGACGACCCCCCTCACCAAACGGGAATGGGTATGTTTTGTCGACAAAATATGGTGCAAGCTGCGATGGTCTCAATTGGCACACACAGAGAGGTCTTATGAGCCTTAAGAACAGATACGTGCATAATCGTAAATATTCTGACTTATGAAAAAAATTTTGTCTGCTTGAATTTTTAAAAATTTAAGAAGTTTCGAAAGCAGGTTCTTGCGTAGAAGATGCTCCCTCAACCATGAAAGTTGCAAAACTTCAACTATGTAGCCGAAATTCAGTGTGGTTAAGGTTCCACTACGCGGAGTTAAAAACTTTCAAATTTTCCAGTTTCACGAAATTCGAGTTTTTGATTCTAAAAGGCACAATTGACCAAAGTGGCCTATATGCCAAGATAAAACAAAAGCCCCAAGAATCTGTATCTGAAAGAAATGTTCTTAATTTTTTCATGCGATTTTATCCAGTGTACGATTGTAACTGTTCATTACCTAATTCAGTCGCATTCTGCAGACGCGTTCTACAGACACATTCTATTTTGCAAAAGTCATAATTATAATAATTATGACGTAATAATTATAAATGCACTCCTATAGGACCAGTGTAAGTATGTGTCAGGGAAGCGGGTATAGCAAAGGCTGATAAACCTGATATGGGAGTTTAGGTGTTGGTCCATCAGTGGTGTAGTGGTTATCATGTCTGACTTTGGCTTTGACTCCGGAGAAGAAGGCTTGTGGCTTGAACACCAGCCGAGCCAATTCTTTGTTTCTATTTTCAGACCGGAATGAAAAGCTGAACCTCCCTCTTTTCTTCTCTCTCCTACGTACTAGCTTCGTGAGTACAACAACATCTGAAGCCTCCCGTATGGGCTATCTCCTCGGTTCTTCTTAGTCTACCAACCCTGGTAGAAGCTCTACAGGTATATATGTTCCAAGAGGCAGCCTCAGTGCCTGTACCTGCTTTCGTATGTCTATATTACTGCAAATTTTGAGAAACTTCAATTGCAAGGTGTGGTGTTTTTCTACAGATTGGTACACGTTAACCTTATCATAGTGCCAGATAGCAGCTGTAGGGCCAATAACATAACCAATAATAACATATCTAATTATAAAATATGAAGATTTATAATTAGTTATGCTGGTGGTTACAAAACTGTGTAGGATAGCCAAGCAAACGAGACAACTGCGAAGGGCTTGGGGCTTTGCGAAGCGAAGATATCTGGTCCCTACCTTAGGTATATATTTGAGCACAAATGTCCTGTGCCAAGTAAATCGGAAAGAAGCGAGAATCATTTAGTATATCTTAGGAATCACATAATAGAGAAAAGAAATAGAACAATAAACTAATGAGTGACCATCCACGCTTCAATCCTGTGAATAGGTTAAACCAAAAATCCGGTATTGGTAAACATTAAGCGGTACATTTGACAAGTTATCAAGACAGTCATAAGGTTCTGATGTTTGGGCTCTCGGTGTTTTCTGACCTTGATTTCGTCCGTTCGCTTGACAATTGTCACATTAAGGTCTTCCACCTCAGTATCCGGTTACATGATTTCCAAATCAGAGCCGCGTTGCAAAAGATTCTCCTAAGTATCGTCAAGAGAACATACTACATAAGTATGTTAAAGCAGTTACTCTATGTATTATAAGCGTGACACATTTTCTGCACGCTAAAGGCTGACCCCCCGCAAATTGGACCCCAGTGACCGTCCACCGCAAATTGGTACCCAGTCGAAACGCGGCTACGCTCAGTCGCTCTATGCTTGTGTGTTAAAGCTCGAAAACACAAGCAAGACGTGTGCGAGTTCTGTGTCTGTGAGGGGATCAGCCGTTCAGGTGCAGTAGATGTGTCGTGCTTATAATACATAGAGTATGATTGATATCATACTCTTATTGGAATCACTTAGGAGGTTATCTGGGGCAGTCTAGGAGGGAGTTAGGACATATACCCCTTTCGAAAGATTTCTCCTAAGTTTGTGTAGCTGGCGCTGCTCCTAACTTAGAAGAACGTTAGCAGTGCTGGACAGCACTCCCAGCTTAGGAACACATTAACTTAAGGTGGTGATTCCTTTTGGGCACATATTGTTATTTGGCGGCGTAAATCAAGATGAAATTTGATGAAACATTCCAAAATAAGTTCTTTTAGCGTTTTAACACCCTCCGCGCAATCCCGATCCAAAAATGCGTGATTTCCGGTCAGAGTGGTTTTTCCCAATTTCTGAACATATGGTAGCTGCTATACAGTTGTGACTATATTCATTCGAAAGATCTCATTGAGCTTCACATTTTTGCTTTTTAAAGCAAGCTTCTAGTTTTCTCTACCGTGAGATATGGCCGATTTTCTTATTTTGGCGTCGAAAACTTGTCATTTTTTGCAGAAATCAAATAATCCAACATTTCTTGAACCACGCAAGCCGTAAAATCCAACTAAGGACATCGATCTGAAGGTCTCATACAGGGACAAATTATCCGACGCATGATCGTCTTCCAACTGCTATCCTGTAGGCTACTATCATAAAAATGTAGTTTCTGCAAAAACACGACCAATTTTTTTCCAAAGATTGTGGAGCATTCACCATGCAATCTGGAGGGCTGCTACTGAACATATGTGTTCTGCA
>JASAND010021291.1:0-10641 GCA_030248195.1 Trissonchulus latispiculum | reverse complement strand
AAACCAGGATGAAATTCAACGAAACTTTCCAAAATAAGTTGTTTTAGCGTTCTAACACCCTCTGCGCAATCGCGCTCCAAAGTAACTACAACATTTGCGTTCAGGGCGGTTTTTGCCAATTTCTGAACGTTTACAGCAGCTGCATGGCTATGACTATATCCATTCGAAAGAACTCGTTAAACTCTACAATTTTGCTTTTGAAGCAACGTTCTAGCTTTTCCCCCTATCGTGAGATATAGCCAATTTCTTTTATTTTGGCATTCAAAAACTTGTCCTTTCTGCAGAAACTAAATAATCCACTACTTCTTGAGCTTACGAAAGCCGTAAAATTTAACTAAGGGTGTCGATTTAGAGAACCTACAGAGGCTCAATTATCGGAGGCATGACCATCGTACAATTGCTATCCCTTTTAGGCTGCCATCACAAAAAATGTAGTTTTTGCAAAAACACGACCAAATTTTTTCCAGCGATTGTGCAGAATTTAGTATGCAAGCTAGAGAGTTGCCACTTAGCAGATATGTTCTTACACAAAAATACCCCGGGACCCTTTTTTAGTTGCCCTGATAGCTGCTTTCTAACTGAAGTAGTGGCTTGCCAAAGTAGTGAAAAAGTAAAACTTTCTGTTGCGCAAACATTTTAGTTTATTTCTCCATAACGAAGAGCGATATCACAATAACTAAAAAAGGGTCCCCAGCTATTTTGATATATCGAATACCCAAACCGATGTCCTGCGAAAAAATTTACTTCAGCCTGCAAAAAATCTGAAAAATTAGACTTCTTCTAAAATACAGGAAAAACATTTTGGAAAGCCAAACTTAGATTCATTGTACTCATTGAAAAGAGAAACTGTTAAGCTACATTTTGATATAAAGATGACTTCTTAACTCCAAATAATGAATGAATAATAGTGGTTCAAAGTTGATGTCTCCAAAAGGAATCACCACCTTAAAAATCTAGATTTTGCCATAATTTCAGGTAAATTGCCATTCTATTGTTTGCATTCAAATGGGTGAGAGAAGTTAATGCGTTAAGTAAGCTTAACGCCTTGTAACAATTTATATACATTTCAAGGCTTTCAAAAAGTGTTAAAAATTTAGAAGCGTTTGCGAAGTTTTGGCTTCGATCGGTGCATCTTTACTTTCTGTCTGTGTACACATTTATGGTAGTGCCTTTTTTATGCATGTGTCAGTATTAATGCCTTACATAATATCTTGCCTTTTGCTAGATTCTTTAGTTTTTGAGGAGTAGTTGAAGAGTTTTTGAGTTTATTATGATATAACTGTTGAGATTTTGTTTATAATTTTTCGCTAATTTTACTAGAGATTCTTCAGAGTCGCCACTGTAGGGAGCAGGACCACCTTGTTGCTGGTTTAGGAACTGGGCCTAAGAATGAAAGATCCTAGAAGTTTTCATGAATGAAAGTGAAAATAGAAAAAATGTTGTAAATGTAAATATATGCGTATTATTTACTGTTGTTTTCGAAAATGACTAAAATTGCGTATATACCTATATTTCGGCTCTGGTAAGCGCTTGAAGGCTCGCTCTAGGTCATTGTTACTGTTATAGTGTTATTGTTACGTTACAGTATATTTTGTTACTGAGATCCACGTTTTGAGTTCTCGTGCTGGTTGCCTTACGGAACATTTTGTTTGGTCGAGTTATCTTTCTTAAAGGATTTTTTGCAGCATTGTGTGTTCATTGAAAGAGTAAACCCTCTTACCAGATTGAGTCATTAGTTGACGCTAACTACGTTAGTTCTTGTGTGTAACTGTGTATGCCTCTCTCTGTTCGACGACTGAATTCGCTACCTTTCTGCCCGATTCAGTGGCGGGAGTTTTTAGTAGTGCCCTCCTAAAATCCGTTAAGGATGAACTTAACGGTAGCTAAGGTTGTACACAGCAGGACTTCTCAGCCATGCCGGCTCTGGTTCGGCTGTTTAACGTGTTAACGGCTGGGAACAAAACTGCTTTAACTGAGGCTTTTAAGGTTGTCCGGATTTCCGAGTCACGAGTGATGCAATTAATGTTAATCTGTAGATTCAGATGGTTCTTTAAGTAATAAACGTTTTGTAACGAAGTAATTAAGATTGACAAAGTAGGTTTTCGTGACTGGTCATAAAAGCTTCATTGGGGAATTTGAGGATTATGGGTTCAGCGTTGATAGTCTGGCTTTAGCTCAGCCAGCCTCCTGGGTGATACAAGTTGACCGGCCGGATCAAAACTTTAGAGTTCAGGGGCCAATTTCATAAAAAACTTGCAACTTGCACTTGAACTTGCACTTGCACTTGAACTGCAAGTTCAAGTTGTCAGTGTTTCATAAACTACTACATTCTACTTTATTCATTCATTCATACTTCATTCTACTTTATTACGCTTGAATGTCATTTTTCAGAAAATTACGAGTTCGCTCTCTAAATTCCTATTAGAGTTGTGTATACGTCTTCTCATTTTGTTGATATTCCAAAACATTTTCCCCCAGAAAATTTTCCCTAACACAGTATTATATTTTGTATTATGTTTTTTGAACATCTATTTCATGCTAAAACCTAGCAGCTTTGCTCTATTTTTGATTCTACATCTACATCTACATCTACAATTAATTACTTTAATAGTTAGCAAGCTCTTACCGTTGCCAATAGAAATTCAGCTTTCTCTTCTAGTTTTCGACAAGAATTGGAAACATTGAGTTGGTGTAACCTTTTTATTCCTGTGGGCGCATTTTGAAAGAATTCAAAGCAAGTGGTCTCACATAAGTTGGTGATATCCTTTTGCGCAGTACTTTGTGGTGATTTTTAAAACCCTAACTTTCGCAATTTTGGAAGTTGAAATAGTTTTATATAACGTTTTAAAGCTTATAATCAAGACAGTCACATTTGCTTACGTAACTAGCAAAATTAGCAAAAAAGCAAACATTTGCTGACATAACGGCTAACTATAATAGACCAAATATATACTTTTGAACATAGGTTTCTCAAAACTGTAGAATAGGCCAAAAGTTCATTTTGTGCCATGATATGAAGGACATATGGTGCGAGGGACCTTTTTGGATTTGGCTCAGCAGGTCTTAACGGTCGACGAAATCGGCCAAATGCACGGTAACACGACATATCGCAGCTTCGCGTCGAGTCTTCCTGCAAGTCGAAACGTTTTAGTCAAAGCCAAGAAAAACAAGCCTAAGCCTAATCTCCGGAATCTGTCGAGTATATAGTTTGTGAGAAATCAAATGGTTTCTGAGAAATCAAATAAAAAAATTCAAAACAAAATAATAGCGTTTTGTCAAAATGGTTTTTCGGCCAAATCTCTAGCTTAAAGTACTAAAGTCCAGTAGGCATTCACAATATGTGCATTTGGACGCTGTATCGATTGAGTGTAAATAAGCCAACTTTGTCCTTAACAGGTGGCAGTAATTTTGAAAAAAAACTGATTTCTGCGAAAATGTCCATATTTGAACCTCAAAATAGTTTTTTGCTTATACTGACTTAACCACTGGAGATTTTAAAAGGTTGCAAACCTTGGTTGTAAAACTTGTAAACCTTGTAGGTTGTAAACCACCAAAGGTTGTAAGAGCAAATATGCTGATTTTCGGTCCTCTTTCCAGCCATAACAACCAATCCTGTGTATTGTCTACCTGCTGGGAGCCTAAGGTCGAAAACAAAAGATTTCTTATCTTTTCTTCTAAAAATACGGGACTGGTCCCAGAATGTTAAAGAGCACGAAAATAGCTTATTTTACTTTTTTATGTAAAGGATTAAATCCGTATAAATCAAAAATACTCAAAAGAAACCAACCAGTACATACCTTAAGGCAGGGTGCACCATGAAAAACTTTATGTTCACGGATTCTGTTCATTTTCACAGAAAATTTTGTCACATATGCCCTGCACATCGGGTTTAAATTATGAGTAGTTTCGCTCAGTACTTAACGAGTAACCGGCTGTTAATTGCGTGCAATTTGAAAATGGGTGAAAACGACGGTGCCGCAGTAAATAAAGGCAATTCACCTGAACATCCTTGAGTATGAACCTTCATTCGGTTGTATATTTGATATGATAACTGATAACTAAGTAAACAAAGGATTTAGGGTAGTCTCTAATGGGGAAAGCCTATAGTCAAGCGGGAAAAAAACCCACTCGCCAATGCGGAAAAAACCCACCCCCAGTGTGGGCTTACCGGTATGAGCTATCTAGGATTTTAATAGCCTATCTTGAAGAGCATCCAAAATAACCCTGGAGGGTGTATTATGGTAGCTCCCACTGCTTCCCTGCAAATTTTTTGGGACTTTGAACTTTTGGAAATTTTGGTCCGACCAAGTGCCGAAATTTGGCAAACTTTGCCGGGCCACCCTGAACTACTGGAAAGACTTAGACTAAAGCCGATTATATGTATCTGTAGGGCATCTGTTGCGCTTAATGATGATATATGTCACACTGCTCTAACCCCTCCGGTGCGACCTGGGGGTGACCTGGAGTTGGCGGGAAAAAACCCACGGCGGGAAAAAACCCACTTTTCAAAATTAAATTTTTTTCTAACCATTGACCGGAAATGTCAAACCAATACATACATTTGTTTAATAGAGCCTATAGATTAAATTGGTATAGGTTTTACCTGGGTTCGTACTGTTATGGGTGGTCCAGGGGGTCTTAATCGGACACGGTGCCATTTCAAGCCAAAATCTCAATTTTGACCAAAAAAGCTTATTTTTGCCTTAAAATGGGTCTAGTTTGGCTCTAAATACAAGAAAAACACGTTTTCTACACGATAGGATGCTTAAACTGCCGAAAATAAACAATTTTAAAAAATTTCCAAAATTTGCCTATGTTTATGTGTTAAAGATACAACATTTTCAAAACCTCAATTTTTGTACAAAAACTAATATATTTTGATGCAGTTGTACTAAAAACAACCCGCTCTTTCATTTGGAATGGTTAGAAATGCTCCTGGCAGCTTGCCAAAAATTTTTTGGGGTGGGTTTTCCCCACATATGGGATTTTTTCCCGCCATTTTGGGACAATTTTTCTCGCTAACGGCACACCCTACAGAGGTGTTCTATAGCTCATAAGAAAGCTTACGACTAGGCCTAGCTACCTGTATAATCAGCATTTCGATATGTCAAACCATTAAAAAGTTCTGGCCAAAAACCTGAAAAGTGGGTTTTTTTCCCGCTTGACTATACTTTGCGGCTTTATTAACTTTATCAGCTTTATGGATTTTATGGAGTAGCACCGCCGCTGGAAAGGATTGACCATGATAATAATTTAACAGCTAATAACCTGAATTTGGCCCTTTTTCGGGCAATGGTCCAAGAAGAAAACTGTTGCCGACAGTGAGCGCTTTCGATTGATATAAATTTCACATATTTTGAAACATTTGGAAAATCACAATTTTTCAGCTTATAGTTGTCATTTGTCAGACTATTTGACCCCAGAGACCAACTGGATGTACCAACCTGCACCATTTGTACTCAGACTTGACCTAAGTCATCAGTACTGGTGCGCAAACAGACAGCCTAACATTTTATAGGTGTGTGTTGCCATAGCTCTATGTTATCTGCCAAAAACGCAATCTCCGAAATTTTGCTAAAAATTCAGATTTCTGCGCCAGAGAAATCTCGAAATCGGGCAGAGATAGCCAGGATCAATTGGGTCGTTCAAAATGTCTTGTCACAAGCTGTGATTTGTAGGAAGTATAATCTTTAATTAGGCTTTGCAGCTTTCAGAGCATTTCATCAAATTTGTTGACCCCCAATTTGGCTGTTCTTAAACTTCAAATATTTATTAAAAAATTTTGTAGGCCCAAATAAATTCTGCTTCCCACAAATCATCCTTCGAGATCGTATTTATAATATAAGATGGGCGGCGTTGATTGCTCCTTTTTTCTAGTTTTTGGCTTCTCATTCTTCTTGCACTCTATTCTTGATATCAATTCATATATATATATATATATATATAGTAGTAGTGCCGTGCCGGCCGAGTGGTTAAGGCGTTCGACTTTGGATCCGATAGTCCGAGGTTCGAATCCCCGCTGCCACAAGGCTTTCACAAATCCCCTTGAGCAAGGGACTAAGCACATATCGGTTCGCCGTGGGCTCTAGCCAACCCAGCTATCCATCCTTAGTTGGTCGGTAAATGGGTACCACTCATGTGGGAAGGTAACAGGAGACCGTGTAGGGCATCTGCCTTGAGGAGCTGGCCCCTCCTCCACGGTTGTAGTCATCATTCGAGGTGGCACTCCTGGCTCAAGGGCTGTGTATCCGGGGATGAGCACCGGCACCCTAGACCCTGACAAGGGTAGGAGATTTCTCCGGGGGTTACCTTTACCTTACCTTATGTATATATATGTATATATATATATATATAGTGCAAGTAAGTGCAGTGCAATATTAATTTTATTAATGCGGTTCTAATATTTATACATTATTTACATGTTTTTAATCCATGTGTGCATTGTTAAAGTTTAGGAATTCCAGAATAAAGAACTTCATCAGGGAAAATTTCGGGGGTAGGAATTTCCAACTAAAACATGCGGGAAGAAAGAATTCACAAGTGAATTTTTTCCGCGGGGAGGGGGGATTGTGGTCACGTTCCCTGTGACAGCGAGTTACTATAAAATTACATTTTTTTAGAATTTTTACTAATCCAGTAGCTGTAAAAAGATTATTTGAAGACAAATGCGAACAGTCAAAAAGCCTCAGAACTCACAAATTCCGTGTACATTTCAACAACTTTGCAAATTAATATCTAATAAAATATCTGACCAACCATTAAACAACCAGTTAAATCTTTGTTTATAACTGTTTTGCAGCATTATTTAAACGTATTAAACTACAAAAGTTAAAACAAAGAGAAAAAGGATGAACAAAATGTGTAAGAAACTATTAAAAGTATTAATTACTCCATAAAATACTTTTAAAAACGAATAAAAAATCTGAAAACCTCAATCAAATGCATGAAAAACAACAACTTGCAAGAAATTGGTCAGTAAAATTTAACTCAACTACTTGCACCGCAAGTGCAAGTACTGACCGTTTTTATGAAACAGATTATAACTGCAAGTGTTAGCCGGTAACTTGCAACTTGCAGACTTGCAACTTGCGGTTTCAGTGCAAGTACGCAAGTTCCACTTGCAGTTTTATGAAACAAATAACTTGTAACTTGCATGTGCAAGTTGCAAGTTGCAAGTGCAAGTTGCGAGTTTTAAGTTTTATGAAATTGGCCCCTGGTCGGTCCCAGGGCCGTATTGCAAAAGATTCTCCTAAGCCTAGGAGCGCTCCTAAGTTCAGCTTAGGTGCTCACTTAGGAGAATTTTACTAAGCTAGGAGTGCTATCCACCACTCCTAACTTTTCTCCTAAGTTGGGTGAGTTTAGGAGCAGTGCCAGCTAAACTTAGGAGAAATCTTTTGAAACGAGCTTAGGAGGTCTCCTAACTTCCTCCTAGACAGCTCCCAGACATCCTCCTAAGTACCTTCCTAGGAGGGCGCAACGCGGCCCAGTTTCCCCTTTTTGGAACATTTTGCAAATGTTTGCGCTAATTCATGCATACTGTTACTCTTGGTTAAATATACACAAGAGATAATGTTATGTATTAGCCTTTACTACCGACCACGGGTCAGCCAACAACAGTACTAGAGTGCCAGGGGAAACCGAAAATTTTTTGTTGCCGATTTTGCTGAAAACTTGCATAGGGTTATCTGGGTCGCTTTCAGCTAAAGAATTCAAATTCAGCTTTTGGTTATTAGCTCAGCATAAGCTTAAAACTTGGCAAGCTTGCAACTTTAGCTTATATCAAACTAAGCTGAATCCAAAAACGGCCTTTGGATTCGTGTTCAGCGACCCCAGAAAACCCCTATGTGCAAGTTTGCAGCAAAATCGGCGACAAAAATCTCACCTTTGCGAATCGAAAAAAAAATCAAGCGAAATCGAACAGTTTTGCGATATTAGAACTCAGCGTTGTCAAAATATACCCATACCAAATTTCAGCTCCATTGGTCAAGTTTTAAGAATTTGGGTGGTGGGGGGTAATCTGGGAAAGACCCTGCTTTTTTACCCGCACACATGATTTATATTTTTACCAAAACTGAATTAAATAAATACCAAGTGCGTAATTTCACTGTATATTAGAAGAAGAGTAAGCCACTAGAGGGATTTTCTTTACTGCTTTCCGTAACGGTGCTTTGATCCGACAACGCTAAGATTCCCTTGCTCAGCGAGGGGGGTCTTTTGGTGGGGCGAATTCTCTGTGGGTTACCTACCGTTACCTTTTCATGTAGTTTTGGTTGTAGAAATAAAACTAAAGTTGGAGGGGAGGGGAGAGTCTTGGAGTGACCTCCCTAGCTTACTTGAAGGGTCAAGCCGCCAGTGTGGATCATTGCTATTTATTAACTTCAGTGTTATTAACTTTAACGTTACAGATGTCTGATCAGTCTTGCTCCTGTGAACTGGGCTCATTACGCGAGCACATAGATCATGTATTTGCTCAGGTTATGCTTAGACTGGATGAGTTTGCGCCTTACATCAAAAACAAATTGCAGCACTATGGACAAGACAGGAATTCCACATGTACTCAGACTGAAGCCATCTGTGATAGTGTAAGCTGATGCATCAGGTTATGTTAGTGATAGCCGGAAATATGACTGGCGGCGACTGGAAAATGTTGACAGGCCCGGCAGACATAGTTGGCTTTTCAGGCCTTACTTCTTCTTTAGTACTTCTTTAGTCTAGGACCGGCATCCCGGTATCTCGGCATCCTTCCGCAACGTCCGCACCACAGCCTTCTTGAATTCAGAATTGTCTTCAACAAAAACAGTTTCATCAGCCAAGCGGTTCCATTTCCTAAGGAAACTGGGCAGGAACGACTTCTGATGAGCAGACGTTTTAGATTTGGGTACTTGCAGACTTCCCATTGATGATTCTGTCGCTCTTGTGGAGCGTCCACACCTGATCGGTTGGGGCTTTAGATGTTGTATTAGCAGTTTCGTGGCTGTATTGTGCACAAGCCTATGTAGCTGGCATAAGCCCGAGACGTCGCGCCGGAGTGGTAAACTGTCTAGTTTGTGGGCAAAGGTAGGGAAAAGTCGAGCAGCTCGCAGCTGAATGCGATCCAGCAAGGCCAAATATGTAGTTGGCACATTAACAAAGACAGGACTGCAGTAGTCAAGAACGGGCCTTATCGTCGATACGTAGATCCTATAGCGGGCTTCCTCAGATAGAAAAGACGACTGACGCCGGAGCATCCCTACTAGCTTTCCTGCCGTTGTTGCTTTCTCCAGTACATGTCCCTTGACTGTACCATAATCCCCGAAGGTAACTCCAAGCAGCTTTAGCGAGGTCACTTGTTGTTGTTGTTGTTGTTGTTGTTCCTGGATCATCTGGTTAGGAACCAATACGATGGAGCGGGCTAGAGCCGCCCCACACCCCGAAGGAAGTCCACCACTGATACTGGGGCCTCCGTAAGGATCGAGAGGGATGGGTTTATCCCCAGGAGCCTGACCCGGGAGGGAGTGTGCGCAGGACAGTCGAGTATTAGGTGCTGGAGGTCTTCACATTCATGCCCGCAGTCCGGACATCTGGGACTGTCCGCCATTCCAATTCTATGGCGGAACGCTCCAAGGGATAGTGCAGTGCCCGTTGCTTCGTAACTGGGCCATCACAGTTCGTTCCTGTTTGGACAGGCCGCTTTCCAGGGAGGGGTTGGGTACAGATCCGTTGGCGTAGATGCCGAGAGGGTCGGAATTCAGGCGCTCCCTGTCTGGTTATTTCTCTGAAATGCCGTTTGATCACGGCCTTGGCAGTCGCATAGTCAACGCAGGCCTTGCTGGTCCAGATTTCGGGATGCGGCCTTTGCGGCTTCATCAGCCGCCTCGTTTCCGGCTACACCGATATGGGCAGGGATCCACTGGAAGGTTATATGGCAACCCAGGCTGGAAAGTTCCACCAGTTTTCCCCAGATATTATCCAGCAATGCCGCAGCCACCGCAGAGGTTTGCGGTCGACAATTTAGTAAATGCTGGATTGGGAGTCTGTGCAGATCCGGATCTCCTTCCAGTTGGGATGGCGGTTCCGGAGAGCCCAGGCTAAGCTTGCATCAATAGCTACGAGTTCGGCCTAAGCTAGAGCAGACACGTCCGGCAGGGGTCAGGATACGGTTCAGTTCTTCGCCACTCGGCGCCGTGACTACAGCTGAGGATCCACCGTTGTAGGTACCGGATTCTGCTGAGCCATCAGTCCATATTATAGTGTCGGCCGGCGGAAGACGATTAAGTGTCTCCTCCACCTGTAGGCGGACAGTTTCCGGGCTAGCGTTTCTGGGGGTGAGGGTCCTCAGCGTAGAGTAGAAGGTGGCGTTGGCGGCTGTCCAAGGCGGGTGGCTAGGCAGTTTCAGATTTTCTCGTTGGCACATATTCAGACCAGTCACTTCGCTGGTATTGCTTCCGACTCAGACGCCAGGATTTCTGGGATTTCAGCCCCTCTGTTGTACTTGAGCTTCCGCGGAGGCCCGCCTGGGGTTATTTTCTGTCAGCCGGAGAGATTTTTCATGGCACAGGCAGACAGTTCCTCTGCTCGCAGTCGAAGCGGTGGCAGATTTGCTTCGGTTCTGACCAGATCGGCGGGTGATCCAGCATAGCATCCGGTAATTACCCTGGCCAG
>JASAND010021290.1:0-18252 GCA_030248195.1 Trissonchulus latispiculum | reverse complement strand
TATCCACGAAACATTTGGTTTATAGTTCATAAATAACCTACAGCTACGGTATGTGCTCGAGCTTTATTCGAACTTTTATTTAAGCAAACGTTTTCTTCGATAAGTGTCGCCATACTAACCAGCGGCTTTTACGTATCCATTTATAAGGAAAATTTATATTCCAGAATAGACTTAGGACTCTCCCACGATCTTCTATTTCCTCCTGACTTGGACCAATAGCTTTAGTATCATATCCATAGACTTCTCCTAGTAGTAGAGCCTGCGGTAGTTCAACACAACAAAATGATAATAGTATACGTATATTCCTAGCAGCTAGTCTAACAGTACATGCAAACAGCTATATTCGATGAGTATTCAACTGCTTAATTTTTTATTGACTGACAATGATAGCTCTAAGCTAAGACGAAACGTGAAATCCCGCGAATATGGGTTGTTCGGCGAAGCTGTGCCCATATTAATTCGCTCACAACCTAGTCCTCTTCTATTTTTTTAACCTAGCCCCATATTAAGCATTTTAAAGACTAGTCCTCTCTTGATTTTGCAACCTCACCATCACCCATATTACTTTTTCATGCTCCAGAGGAGCATTTTTATTTCTTGTCCTTCTGTCATTTTAAAGGATCCCTTTCCAGCAATGCGGTAATGGATACAAGGAGCTTGAACAGTGCCATGCTAAACGAGCGTAGTCGATTTAGAATATATGCCACCAACAAAACGCCGAAAAACGCTGTTTTAAGGGGTTTGACCACTGGTCAATAGGCCCCATAGACCGTAGTGATCACTGGTCACTCCCTCGATTTCGGCAATATGCCCATTGAAACGAGCGTAGTGGATTTACTATATATGCCCCCAACCAAAACGCCGCAAAACGCTGTTTTAAGGGGTTTGACCACTGGTCAATAGGCCCCATAGACCGTAGTGACCACAGGTCACTTCCCTCAATTTCGGCAATATGCCCATTGAAACGAGCGTAGTCGATTTACTATATATGCCCCCAATAAAAACGCCGAAAACGCAGTTTTAGGCCGTTTGACCAGTGGTCAATAGGACTCCTAGGCCGTAGTGACCAGTGGTCACTTCCGTCGGTTTCGGCAATATGCCCATTGAAACGAGCGTAGTCGATTTACTATATATGCCCCCGACCAAAACGCCGAAAAACACAGTTTTAGGCCGTTTGACCAGTGGTCAATAGGCCCCGTAGGCTGTAGTAACCAGTGGTCACTTCCGTCGGTTTCGGCGATATGCCCATTGAAACGAGCGTAGTCGATTTACTATATATGCCCCCGACCAAAACGCCGAAAAACGCAGTTTTAGGCCGTTTGACCAGTGGTCAATAGGCCCCGTAGGCTGTAGTGACCAGTGGTCACTTCCGTCGGTTTCGGCAAATGCCCATTGAAACGAGCGTAGTCGATTTACTATATATGCCCCCGACCAAAACGCCGAAAAACGCAGTTTTAGGCCGTTTGACCAGTGGTCAATAGGCCCCGTAGGCTGTAGTGACCAGTGGTCACTTCCGTCGGTTTCGGCGATATGCCCATTGAAACGAGCGTAGTCGATTTACTATATATGCCCGCGACCAAAACGCCGAAAAACGCAGTTTTAGGCCGTTTGACCAGTGGTCAATAGGCCCCGTAGGCTGTAGTGACCAGTGGTCACTTCCGTCGGTTTCGGCGATATGCCCATTGAAACGAGCGTAGTCGATTTACTATATATGCCCCCGGCCAAAACGCCGAAAAACGCTGTTTTATTTTTTGAGGGAGTTTTCCCAATTTTGACCCTGGGCGAGGAACCACGGGAGCCATGCTGACCAGTGGTCACTTCGGGCGGTATCGGCAGTATGCTCATCGTTTTCAGCGACCCCGATTTACTATATATGGGGACCACCCCGAGGCCGAAAAACGCCGTTTTTGGCGACTTTTTGACTATTTCCAGTGAAAGTGGGACTTAGAAACTTTTAGCCCAAACAGGCCAAAAAAATGCAAAGTTTGGGCCCATCTCCTGAAAGCTAGGGAGCAAAATTAAAAAATCCCCCTCGTTACTTTATGCACCCCTACTGGTAATTTTCAACAAAAGATACTAGACCTCTCCAGCTTCTACCCAGTTCTAGAAAAGTGTGACCAAAATTTGCGAAAAATAGCGAAAGTCCGACTTTGGGACCTTGGCACAGAGCCAAAATTGGCCAGGTGCCAAAATGACCAAAAAAGGTAGCATGGGGGGATCCTGTCTACCAACATATAATAGTAGTATGGTGCCAAAATGCCCACATCGTTCCAACACTTAGCCGTAAAATGCATTTCCAATAAGCGTTATAAAAAACAAACGCACGGTAACTATCGCCTAGTGCAAAAATTCGAAGTTTCGAATTCGAACCAAAAGTATGGTGGTACTTGTAGTACTACTCGAGTTGTTTACGATGGTAACCTTTTTACCACCGCCGGACCTCTAATTAGCTGGCACCAGGCCAACACGGTCTCCAGAGGGCCGCGCAGACGCCTTTATACCCATATTATGTAGGGGCGCTATCGCGCCCCTACATAATATATATATATATTGTACTTACGTATATGCTTTTGTCTAATCAAGAAGAGAAATTCAAAGCCATTCAAAGAAATTAAAGAATTGAAAAATTAAGAGTTTGAAGTTAATTGTTATATATACATTAATCCTATCAATTTTAATGTTGATTTTGATATTTTGGTATTGTTGAAAGCAGTTTAAGAAAATTTCGAAAGTTCAACATTTTAAAAAGTTTAGCATTAAAATTGTGGAAAGCTTTGAGTACGGTAACTTTGCTGTCATCTTAATTAATTTGTTGTTTTATTATACTGTCGGAAACTTTTCAAATCCTTATTAGAGTCCATATACATTTCTCAGGTCAGGTAGCTATTGTATTATTTAGCAACCTCAGCAATAACTTTAGTCCGGTAAATTTTATCGTAGCAAGCCTCCAAGATATATATGCTAAACTTTTAAAAATGTTGAATTTGGAAATTTTCTTAAACGGCTTTCAGAAGGTTGTACAACAGTACTAAAATATTAAAATCAATATTAAAATTGATAGGATTAATGTAACAATTAACTTCAAACTCTTAATTTTTCAATTCCTTAATTAATTTCTTTGAATGGCTTTGAATTTCTCTTCTTGAAGCATATACGTAAGTACAATATATACATCTATATGTATATATACGTGACCATATATAATACACAATTACTGCATATGGACAACGCATATATATATACCTATATATCCTCTACATGCATATCCATAAATACGTGTTAAGACCTTAGTTTAAAGTGTACAGTGGTCAGTTAGAGAAGGGGCTGGTTTTTCTTAGGCTGGTGCGAGGCTGGGGCTGGGGCTGGAGCTGGGGCTAGTTTTTACCCACACCCTCTAATTGTTTTGTTTCAGTCTCAACCCACTGGTGTCTTGAAAAGCTTTCAATCCTGGATTCCAACCTCAGCATCAGATCACAAAAATTGTGCTACACTTAGCCAGCATGAGTGGATTTAGTGAGATCATGACGTTTGGTGTTGGCAGTGTGCCAGCCCGAAGCTTTATGGCACTGCTGCTGCAGTACCTACTTTTTCTGGTCTCTCTGGCCGGTTCCGTCAAACCACTGTCTGCTCAAGACCTGTTGACCTTTGACCTAAGTCAGATCAAAGGGCACCGATCCGCTGCCAGCCCCCCAGGTGTTGTTCAACACCTGGCTCTTCATCAGTCTAGACTCTATGTGGGGGCCTCCAACGCCATCTACCAGCTAAATGCCACCACCCTAACCCTGGAGCATTGGGCCCGAACCGGACCCGAACCGGACAATATCATGTGCAGTGCTGAAGGCGATTGCCTACAGGAGGCTGGCCGCAACTCCAGTAAACTGCTGACGTCCAATGTGAACAAGATCCTGCTGGTCTATGCCCTGGAACAGGTCCTGATCACCTGTGGTACACTCTACCAGGGTATGTGCCAGCTGCGCCGACTAGACGATGTCAGCCGGACCATAGCGCCCCGGCGTGCCGTCCCAGTGGCTGCAAATGTGGCCAACGCTTCCACGGTGGCTTTCATCGGGCCGGCCCCGGATGAACTGCGGTCTGGAGGACCCCCGGCATCCCCCACTACCTCATCGGTGCTCTATGTGGGTGCCAGCTACACCCACCCGTTCTATCGGGACAGTCACCCGCTGGTTTCGACCCGGTCCCTGCGGGAGGCTGACCTGTTTGACTTGATACGGACCCTGACCATTACCGGGCAGTCGGGCATGCTGATTCGAGATCATCATGAGACGTTCCCCATTCAGTATGTGGGGGGATTTTTTGAAGGGGGCTATGCCTACTGGGTCACAGTGCAGAAGGCGGGCATAGGCCCGCTGCAATCCTATGAATCGAAGATTGTTCGAGTCTGTGGAAATGATACCATGTATGAATCGTACTCGGAAATCCCCCTGACCTGTATCGGACAGGATATGACGAAATACAATCTGGTTCAGTCGATTTCGGTGGGCGAAATTGGCAGCCGCCTAGCGGATTCCTTTGCAGCGCGTGTCAGCGGCGCGGTCAGCGGGCCGGGCCCCGTTCGCGTGCTGGTGGCTACCTTTGCCCGCGGTGAGCAGCCGGGCAAACCGACCAGCCAGTCGGCCGTTTGCCTGTACCCGTTGGCCGAGTTGCAACGCTCCTTTCGTAGCAATATTGAACGATGCAATCGGGGGATTGGCCACTGGAATTTGCCACATTTTGGCCTAAACTCGGAGTGTCGGCAGGTGCGCTCCCTGGCTTAATTGGATTGTTGGTGATTAGTTCGTATAGGTTAATTAGTTTGGTTAATTTACTTACAAGATTAGTTTCTGTTCTAAAGTTAAATTTGTTAGGTATAATACGCTTTATTTGAAACGTGCACTGACTTTACTTATACTTGTAAAATAAAATTTACTACAGTTTGGGAACGAATTCAAGCTTAAGCTTGAAGTTCGATTGCGAATGGGTGGCCCAATCGGCAAAGGGTTTTCCTATGATCACCAAAGGTTGTGGGTTCGATGCCTGAATTTTCCTGGTCGGAGAAGTGCTGTAGTAACACATCTTAGTTTCGTTCATTCCTTCATCAGTGCAGTCTACACCAGCCATCCAACCAATTTTAACATTGTAGTACTTTAGACCTGTATTAAATTTGTGATATTCCCTATTATGACCAAGAGGTGCCCTGTTTTAGATGTACAAAACCATACCAGAAGACAGTGACGGCCCCCCGCTGAGTTGTCTGAAGATTCATGTGGGCGGAACCCTGGGGGATCCCGGCATAGCCCTTCTCTCCTACCCGGACACCCTTCTGACCACAGTGACTATGGACACGGTCCAGGGTCATACAGTTTTGTTTGTGGGCACCCAGGAAGGAAAGCTGAAAAAGGTATAGACCAATTTTCAGAAAAAAAACTAATAATAATAATTAAAACTAAAAATAATAATTTGAATGATTATCTGAGCCGTTGATTTCAGTTTAACTTAAGTTTAGCTGTGTCCTCCCTGCTTGCCTTGCCTTTGAAAGTAGCCTTAAAACTGGAAGTCAAAACCTGGATCTCCTGTTTTGATCAGTTGAAGTTTACAATATTTTTGGGATCCTTTAAGTTATGGTCTGCATATTCTGCTGGTTGCTATTTTGAATCATCTTCCATTTATATAATAGGTGTCAGAACAGAGCAGCTTAATATTTTCTTATATCACAAATAAATGGATGGGGGAGGTTTTAGAAAATTAGGGGTCTCCTGCTGAAGAATGGTTTTGTTTAAATGCAGCTTTTGCCTTAATTAATCCTAAATTATGCAAATTAGGTTTTTGTTACCCGTCCTCCTATTTTATCCATATCTATTCCAATAATTTAATGAAGGGTCGCTCTCGCTAGCTCTGGCTCAGATAAACCTACATTTATATCTTGCATCTGCCCTAGGTTTTAGGTATCACTTAATGAGATGAGGATCATCTTATAGTGGTTATTACGTAACTGAACTAAAACCCAACCCTACCCAGGTTTCTATATCAATGTTTACAGATCAGTTAAATTGAATTAATTACGTAAGAGTTGTTTATGACAATAGCTTGGATGAAAATATGACACTCGAAAATAAATGTGCAGAAGGACTAAAATGCTTTGACGTGATTTAATTTAATTAAAATTAAAATTAAAAGTAAAACCAATTACAATTAAGTTGATTATTACTTAAAAATATATTGGTTATTTACTTTTGAGTTAAAAGTGGTTTTCTGTCTTTGTAAGTTCTGTGGGTGGTCTAGTTCGACTTCGCAGGCCCAGAGGCTTCTAACCTCGTATATGCCAGAGTCCAGGAAATAAAAATGTTTTATGACCTCATAAAGGTCCGTTAATTTTCACCCCTAGGTTTGGTTGAAATGACCCCGAAAAATTAGGGCTAGACTTTGCTTTGCTCGTTTTCACGGCGCTTAATGGGCCTCTCTTAGCTAGGCTGGACATGCTAGCATTTACGTAGGTAAATAGTTGTGAAGTCTAAACTGCGTGTGATTTGCAGGCGGCATTTCCCCTTTGATGTTTTCATTAGGAAACTGTTATTGTGTCAGATTTAAGCAATCTGCGTAACCTTAAATATCCGTATATTGTTTTCTCAGTCTAGACGACAGGTTTAATAGGTCGTATAAAGCTAATAAGTCGGTTTATGGGGAGTATAGAAACGTAACTTTAGAAATATGAATGAAGAGGTGTCCTTTATTTACGTATACAAAATTAAATAGTAATGTTGTTTATTTGTTCCTATTTTAGATTCTAGTCCGCTCCGGGTCCAGTGCCTACGAATATGGAGAGGTGGATGTGAATCCGGGATTTCCGCTGGGCGCTGAGCTAATCCTAGATCGCCAGGGTGGAGATCACGTGTTCACGGCCTCAGCCAATAAGGTACCGCGCCCTCCCCCTTTTATGACCTTTTGTGGGCGGGGGGGGGGGGGGGCTAGCGGAAAACCGTTTTAAGGCATTATCTTTTCTGTTTCAAACAACTCAAATTAATAGTTGTGCTCGTTCATAATGTAATTATTTAGCGCTGACTCCCCCCCCCGGCTAAACTTCGTTAAAATAGTTTTTGAAGAGGAGGGTTCATTTTGATTCGATGAATTTTCCGATTTCCTTCGGATTCCGTGAAATCAGGAACGATACGAAGTTGTTGTACTGGTAATCAAAATCTCGATTTCAGAATAATTAATACCAGCTTTACCTTTGTTTTCTTTGTTCCCTAGATCTTTGTAGACTAGACCGATATTTTTGATTCCGATTTAAGTACTAATCTACCAAATTGTGTAGTACGTAGTTTATCAGTTGAAAAGGTTTTATGGATTCGAAGTGCATACATAAGAAATTTAATAATCCAAAATGGAGATGTTAGTCTCTGCTCTTGGAGTATGCCCGTGCTTTTGAGAAGAGGGGCTAATTTGTCGGCTAGACTTTGGTTTTAGTCTAATTTCTGTGTCCTACATAGGTATATACTAAACTGATGTACGTATGTAGTGAAAGAAGCCTTTAGACTCTGATGTTACATAACTTTTGGGAGACAAGTAGACGCTTTGGAAAACATGTTTATTCCTACTTGAATCAAAGGAAAATAGATTTTAGGTGGATAAGAGGGAAGGGATAAATCCCTCAACATTTTATTTTGATTTTAATACACATTTTGTGAATTTTTGGATTTTAATTTTTGTATTTATTGTTTTTTCAGGTATTCAAAGTGGCCAAACAGCACTGTGCGGTTCACGATGACTGTAGCAGTTGTCTTATGTCGGGGGATCCTTATTGCGGCTGGTGTACTCTGGAGCGAAGGTTTGATTTACAACCAGAATTTTTATTTCCTTTTAATTTAATTTAATATTGATTCGGATTTTATTATTAATATTCAGGAACTTTGAACTAGGTTTGTTAGTAATGCATAGAATTTAAAATTTTCTGGGACTCTGAAACGCATCACACAGAATTTAAAATTTTAAAATATTTATTTTGTTGAATTTTTCGAAACTTTGGACCACTAGTTGTTAATTTGGCTTTGGAATTATTGGCTAGCTGTTTATTTGCGGTCTGTTGAGGTTTTTGAGATTTTGAATTGTTTGCAAAACCTTTATATTTTTCTATTTATAATATTTTGTTTTTTCTGCTAGATGTGTTGTGGAGGGTTCGTGTCCCCAGAAATCCATGGAGCATGGTTGGATACCCTCCGGGCAGGAAGATCTTTGCCCTCGATTTTTGGACGTGACTCCTGGAAATGCCTCCGTTTCTGAGGGCGATAGTGTTCAGGTTAGCAAGGCGGTCACAGTTTTTTGTCACTTAAAGATTTTTAAAAAGTTTGAATGGCAAATGTGAAATTGAAATATTTTTTGTTTATATTTTATTAGGAATGAAAAGTTGGGAGGAAGTTGTGAGCATAGGATAACTTGGGGGGGGGAAATGGGGTGGGGGGGTGCAGACCCCCCAGACCGACGAAAAACGAAAAACGGAAAACTCAGCGAAAAGGAAAAAAGGGCAAACCCTCTCGTCCAGAAAGGAAAAAGGGTAGACCCCTCAGCGATTTTTACCAAAAATTCGTAATTTTTTAGCACATTTTAGCAATTTTTTCAAAAAAAAATTCTTAAAAATCGCTAAGAATTGTCATTTTTTACTAATTTTTGGTCAAAAACGTTAAAAATTCGCAATTTTTGCTATTTTCAGGACAGACTCTCCTTAAAATTTTTGACTTTTTCAGGGATAGACCCCTCGCCGAGGTCGGGGTAGACCCCCCTCCCCAGAATCGGATCCCGTGTTAATGTGATACACAAATTTTACCCCTTTTTTGCACATTTCTTTGAACCTTTGAATTAGGTTTTTCTGGTTTTCAGGTTGAGCTTCGACTCAACTATCTGCCCAACGACGGAGTGTATCAGTGTGCGTTTGGCGGTGAATATGTGGTGGCCACTCGAACCGGACCGGACACTCTGTCCTGTCCACTACCCGCTGGCAAGGCTAGACCGGTCCTGCCCGATGGTCAAGGTATTAGAGCCACAGTTTATTATTCGATTTGGCTGGACCCACTTGACCACGGTTTATTATTTTAGATTTAAGTTCGACCCTTTTCTCGAAATTTGAGGAAAGCAGCAGTCTAGGGGCTTTTTCAAAGAAAGGGTAGAGTAGAGTTAACGTTAATTCGATCCTTTTCATGAACGAGTTAAAAGAGGGAAATGCAAGCTTGAGTGGAGCTAAAACAGTTAATTTTAACTCTACTCTCTACTCTACCCTTTCTTGAAAATGCCCTAGATTTGGGTTGCTGGTATTGTGGTTGATTTTTGTGGAGATATGGCGGGAGAGACTGCTGAAGGATCGGAGATTTTTCTGGTTTTTGTACAAAAACTAAAAAACCGGTTTGGGTAGGTTATGGGCGAATATTTGGTTGTGCGTGGTGTGTCTGTTGCAAATTGTTTCAGTATGCTGTCGAAACAGTGTTAAAGTTTTACAGTTTAATCATTGTCCAAACTTTCTTGACATTAGTTAGTGTACCGTTTTTTTGGTTTTTTAATTTTGTTTTTAAATTTTTTGAAATTTAAATTCGTGATGTTTTTCAGATCATGTTTCTATTCCACTGAAACTGTGGTCCAGTGTCAGTGATCGCGAGTTTCTGGAGACGCGATTTGTCTTCTACAGCTGTCAGCGACACGATCTGTAAGTTTGGGACAATTTCAAAATTTTATTTTCTTTTTTTCTGCGACAACGTTGGGGATACAAAATGGGTCCACTTTAGAACTGACTGTAAAAAAACAGTTAAAAATAAAAAATAGAAAACCCAGAAGAAGTGCTCCTTTTTCCAGAAATAGTCAAATTTAATTTTGAAATCAGTTAGTTTATACTTTAGATGTTAAAATTTTTATGAACATCTGAGCCTATATGGATATCCGGAAGTTTTACCCGTTATTGTACCTCCTACGTGTAGCTGAATTTGGTTGAGTTTGCATCTGCCACGCGAAAGGTAGGGGGGATTAAATTCTGCCACAGTGCGATCTTTGTTTTGAATTTTTAGACACGATTTTTTAATTCATTATTTGTTTTTACCTATTTCAGATGTACCCAGTGCCTAGAGTCGGAATGGTCCTGCAATTGGTGTCTGGCAGATAACCAGTGCATTCCCACGGGGGCCGTTTGCTCCAATAAGGTTCTCTTTGCTGATGCGTCTGCCGGTGCAGCGTTACTCTATAGCTGGCAGCAGTCGCAAACTTCTCGTCGTCGTGATGTGATCAGTGTTGTCTCGTCTGCGGCTCAGGCTGTTAGTTTTTTTCGGTTTTATTGCTATTTTTTAATTTTTTCTCAGTTTTTTGTTTTTTGGTATTGTTGTTGTGGTGGTTTTTTCTGTTTTTCTAATCTTTTATGTTCAGTTTTGGGTTTTTTATTTTATGCAGTGATTGGTTGTGTTATAGTGGGTTTCAGGTACAAAAATGTTTCCTGAAAAAGTCTGGGAAGGCTAAATTTTTGATAACGTTCCTGCTTCATTTGAGATAACATTTTTTCAAGATTTCACTAGAGTTTAGCATGCTAGTTACCATTCAGAAAACTACGGTAGTACAAGACGTACACTTAGTTTTTGTATGTATTTTCAAGGCCAGAAATATTTATTTGGCATCCCCTTGTGCTGTTGTACACCCCTTCTATAAGTTTGACGCTTTTGTAATGTCGTACAGTGTGTGTGTGTGTGCTTTGCCACTTTTAATTATAAATATTACGTTTTGTAATCTTTGTTTTATTGCAGCAGATTATTTTTTGGATTTTCGCGACCATTTTTTCTGAAAATTATTTCCATTTTTTGCCTTTTTTTCAGGACGATAGCTCAAACGACCCTGGTCGACTGCCAGTAAGTCGTTGTCCGCACATTCATATGGCTAACAACAGCTCAGATCTGTTGATTCCGACCGGGCACTCATGGACCATAAAATTGCCCACCCTGAATTTGGACAAAGTTATGGTAAGGTTACAGGCGCCGGTACTCTTGTGTCCTGTTTAAAGATAAACTTTTGGCTAGGCTAGACGATTACGAAATCAGCCATTGGTGCTTCAGTGAAACTGGGCTTTAATCGGAATTCAAATCCAATGTGTATAACTTTCAACGCACAAGCACATTGAGAGGGGTGCTACGAGGCTTGTAACTGGAAAAAGTTAGCTTTTTGGTTTCTCTACTATCTACATATTTTTTGGAAACTTTCTGAAACTACATTTTTGGATTATAATGCTAAATTATTGTTGCTTTCCATTAGAATTGGGTTATTCGTGGGCGGTTGCACCAGTGTTAGAATCTTTTCAAGGTTTTGATAACCTTCCCCCCGTGTTTGTTGATCTTGTATAGTTTATTTACGTTTAACAATTTGACAAAATTCAATATTGGAATATTTTTCTTTGGTATAAAATTTCAGGGTCAGGATAGCCGGTTGGAGTGCGTAACAACGGTAGAGGGCACAGAAAAGCGACTGTCTGCTAAACTGCTTTCTGACAAGCACACCGTACAATGTCAAGAGCATACTGTATGCTACTGGTGCAGTTTTTTTATTAAATTGAAAATAAAATTAATTTTTGTAATTTTTATGGTTTATTCCTCGGATGTTGTGGTGAAATTCCTACATATCTTTGCCTTTATAGTAGTTTTGTACTTTTGAACTAAAAATGCTTTACTTAGTTCTGTTTTTTCATTCTTTTATTTTTCTTTACTATATTTGTTTAGTTTATGTATGATGCTGAAACGCCCCATCAATCGATGCGAGTTCGCCTAATAGTGAGCGGCGATTTGGTTGTGGATGAGATTAAAGGTTAGTCCCTATTTTACCCGACTTTTTTGAAGACTATTTTGTAATATTTGCTTTGATAACTTAATTAAAAATTAAAAATTAAATTTATTTCATTTTAATTTAAGTAATTTAAATCGGATGGTATGTTATTGGTATAACGATGTCTGAATTATGTTCAGTTGACACTCTAAAAAGTATTGTGTAGAAATTTGGAGTGTCACTTAGGATTTATTTATATTTATTTTTTGTTTTTTATTCTTTTTTATTTTATTGTTGTTGTTTGTTTGTTTTGCTCCAGTTGAACTGTACAAGTGCCATCTGCTCAGTGAAGACTGCTCACAGTGTGTCACTCTCCAGCTGCGCTACAACTGTGCCTGGTGCGCGGACTCTTGCCGCTTCCAGCCGGCCTGTCCGCCGCGCAGTTTGCTGCAATCCGCGGGGGCACGCCCCCTGGGTGATGGCACCATGTGCCCTGACCCGATCATACATTCGGTACGTACGCAATATGTATATACAATAGAGTATAGGGTATTTTTAGGGATTTGGGGGGGGGGGGGAGTTGGCTTCCCGGGGAGGGGACCGGAAAGAAATTTTCGGGGGGGGGGAGATTTGTTTTTGCAAAAGTGAGCCAAACATTGGTATTTATGGCATATTTTGCGTGTAGAAACGCAAAACGTTCTCAAAAATACCAGGATTTAAGCTAAAAATAGCTATTGTTACGAAACAATCTCCGGCGAAGCTGGAAAAGTTTTGAAAATTTGCCCATTTTGGCAGAAATGTAGACCTCATTAAGGGGGAAGCCCAAAATCGGGGGGGGGGCGATTTGAGGGAAGGCATTTTCGGGGGGGGGAGGTCAATTTCGGGGTGGGACTGTAAAAATACCCTGGGGTAATTCTTTTATATAATCATAAGAGACTAATGCCTATGTGAGAACTGTAGGCCAAATTTCTTTAAAGATTACAGATGCTTTAGTTTCTTTTGTTGTTGTATATCAAAATTGAATTTTGTGAAAAGAATGCTGTAAGTAGAAAAAGGAAAACTAGGATATTAATTTCGTTGCCAACCCCTTGATACTATAAACTTTTTCAAAGCTAGTTGACCAGTACATATTTTTTGTTTTTTACTGTTATTTCAGGTCTACCCCCTGCAGGGCCCAGTGGAGGGGGGCACTTTGGTGGAAATCCGGGGTCGGGACTTGGGGACCTCTCGTGAGGACATTGAGGGTCGGGTTTTCGTGGCCGGTACCCCCTGTGCCGTTGTGAGCTATGATGTCTCCAAAAGGTACTATCTTTTTTCCATCTTTATTGTATTTAATTGGTTTTGTTCTCACTACAAAAATTGACTACATAATACTTGATGTTTTGATGGAGCTATTAATTAGTAGACTTGCTTGACACTAAAAGTTGGTGCTACAGCTTGTAGAAACATTATCAAATCAGACCATATTAGAGTTTTTAAAATTGGGACACTGTTTGCCAGTAGAGTATTTTTGCTTTTTATTTTTGTTTTTTCCTCTTTTTTCGTAGAATTGTGTGCCGGACTAGTGCCCTAACCGATACCTCTCTACGTAGCTTCAGCAATAGTGTCCTTGTGATGGTTCGTTCTGGTGAACGTCGCGCTGCCTCCAGGCAACATTTCAGCTATGTGGTAAGCCCTTCTGTTGACTGTTACCTAAAATTGGTTTTACACTGGTTTGCACCAAATGTGGTTAGCAAATGGTTAGCGGATTTGCTGCTAACCATTTGGTTAACTACAAGTTAACCGCAAACTATTTTGCACCAAATGTGGTTAACTTAACCACTTGCTAACCAAATGCTAAGCAAGTGGTTAACATGTGGTTGGCTAACCCTGCTCTTGAGCAGGGTTAACCACGAACTTGCAGTGAATTTTCACGTTATGGCAAGAAACTTACAGACCAAATAGTAGAACTAAGAAAGAATAAATGGAATGTATATTCATGTCGGAGTATATACAACATGTTGAAGTGATACAATATTTTTGCGATATTCATATGTAAGTTGATGTTAAATATCTTCGATTGCTAAAATCTGTAGTGTTCTTGAAAAGTACTTGTATTCGAATTATAATTTTTGTGGCGTTTGTGGATTATCAGAAGATGTCGCTGCTTTTATATGATCTTTATCTTTTACCAGTTGCATAGTGAGATTTTGTCCCACGAATGTGTTTTTATAAATAATTATAAAAGTTCGTTTTCGTATAGACTGAAGGCACAAGATAGGAATTATTTAGATGCACAACACTGAAATGTGTTTAATCGAGAGTGAAGCTTTTTAAAATTTCAGTGTAATTCATTGGATAAACGAGTGCAGCGGTCTAATCTGATTGGTTCAGTGAAGTCCCGCCTCAAGCTCCTGCTAACCATTTGCTAACCATATGGTTGACTAACCATTTGCTAACCACATTTGGTGCAAGGAAATTACTGCTAACCATATGGTTATGGTTAGCAAATGGTTAGTTAACCATTTGGTTAGCAAATAACCATATGGTTAGCAAATGGTTAACCACATTTGGTGCAAACGGCCGTTAGTCTAATTAAGGTTAATTTTTAGTTAATATTAATTAATTATTAATTTTAATTTAATTGATGTTAATTGTAAGTTGATATTAATGATTAATTAATTAAATGTTCATTTTCTTTTCCGCCCAATGGCAAATTCTCAGTCTACGAAATGGGCAGAAAATAATCCTGAAACAAAATGTTATTGTTTCTGAAAATGAAAACTTATTTTTAGGATCCGCGAATTTATTCGTTTCGACCGTCCGTGGGCCCGGTTTCAGGCGGGACTAGAATCAGTATTACCGGAAGCTACCTGAACGCTTCGTCAAATATCAGTATCACGTTTGGACGCCTGCCATGTATTGTGGAAAAGTATAAACACCTCTTGTTTTTTGAGATTTGTCTTATGAATTTTAAATGTGTTGAAACTTTTCTAATGCTAAAAAAGGTGAAAAAACTATTTTGTAGTTAAAGCAGAAGCTGCGAATATGGGTTGTTCTGCGAAATTTAGCTAGTCCTTTACTGTTAAATCTGGCAGTCGACCATATTTCTGCATTATCAAAACTAGTCCGCATAAAAGTGCGCACAACCATATTACTATTTTTTCAATTTCTGTTTCATTTTTATTTCATTTTCATTTTTCATTTCTTTTTCTTGTGTTTTTTTAGGGAAACACTGTCAGAGGATACTGCCCATTGTGTGACCTCGGCAGCGCCCCAGGCTAATCTGACCATGCCCGGTCTTGAAATCCAATTGGACGGTGCACAACGAACCCTTGCCTCTACCTTTACCTACCTCCCGGATCCCCGAATTCTTGCCATCAAACCCATGGAAACGTTCAAAAGGTGGGGTTCCAGGGGTTAGGGGTCATTTTTGAGAGGACTTAAGTAGTTTTTTGGTGTTTAATCAAATAGGTTGACTTTTAGTCTCATCTTATTCAGGATGTTCATATAGCTGCAGTTGAGATAGTGCTGTTTTGGTTTTTCTTGTTTCTTTTTTGAAAACTCGAAACAAGTGGTTTAGTGTTTTTTCGATTTTATTTTATTTTTTATTTTTTTCTAGTGGTGGTCGTCGCCTAGTTGTGACTGGAAGTGGATTCTCTGCCATACAGAAGCCGGCCATCATTTTTATTGCTCATTCTTCTGTGGATAAGAAATATGGACCTCAGGTAAGCGTAAAAAACGTGGAACTGTTTCTTTCTCCATTTTCTCAATTTTCTGAAATTTTGTGAGAAAGCTTACAGTGTGGACTTATTTGTGTGTACTTTTCTCTGTGACTTAATTTTTCGTCTGAACTTTCAGAAATTTTTTATGAAAAAAACCAAAGCAGAACAGTGTTTGGATTTAGACGTTTTTTTGTGAATTAATTTTTTTCTGAAATTTCTTGAGGAAAAAGTTAGGACAGAAAAAATTTCTGTGTTTATGCTTTTTTTCTGTGAATTAATTTTTTTCCAATTTTCCATTTCTTTTAGGAATGCAAGCATCTGAACGATACTGCCTTACTGTGCATTTCGCCGGCCGTCGGTCCAGCAACTCAGTCTGCGCATGCGCAACGGCGCAATCAGCGACGCGCTCTGCGCAACTCTCAATCTGCGCAGGCTGAGCCTTTGGTCAGCCAAGAGCCCACTCTACCCCCTGACCTATCCCAGTATGAAAGTTTGGCCGTGGGTTTCCAAATGGATGGGGTTACAGCGGTGCAGCATTTGGGAAATCGGTTTCGTATGAAACTGACACCGGATCCGGAATATTTCCGGTTTGCCGGCGGGGCCAAATATCATCGCGGTGAACCGTTAATCATTGAGGTATTTATTATATTTGTTGGATTAATTTGTTGAATTATTATTGTTATTTGTTGAATTAATTGCTTAGTTTGGACAGTTTTCTGTGATTAAATGTGTTAACTATAGCTTTAAAAGGTATATCAATTACTAATGTCAACGCTAGTTGCTAATAGCTAAGTCGCTTCTCAAATCTTTGTCTTCTTGTCTAAGCCTTTTTTGCACACTTTTTTAGGGTCGCAATCTGAATCTAGCCAGCCAGCCCGACGATGTGGTGGTATTTGTGGGACAGGAGCGCTGTAATGTGACCCTGCTTGCCTCCAATCAGCTGGTCTGTATCCCGCCCGCCCAGAAACCGGAAGGGCTTGATGAGCGGGGCTCCAACACTGCCAACGGAGAGCCCACTGTTACGGTATAGCGCACTTACCTTATTTGGCATTTACTTGTCTTAGTGACTCTCTTTTTTTGTTAATTATACTCACGGAAACAACATATTTTAGTTGACTATTCTGAACCGAAATAGATTGTCAAATTTCAACTTGCTTTGTGTCGTCTGCCCAACAATTGTTGTTGACTGTATACTGTTGTTGCTGCTTTATTTTCTTAACTTGATCCTTCTCAGGAAAGAGTCAAAGTTTGAAATGAGTCACAAGAATTTGTGAATTGTAAATTAATTGTACATAAAAAATTCTGTTCTCTTTCTTGAGCAGAACCGTGGTTTAATCAATTTCTTTTTGTAATTTTTGTGATTTTAGGTTCATGTGGGCAACCTGGCTTTCCCCTTGGGCAGTTTGGTCTACAGTTGGTCCGAGGGTGGTCTCTCTGTAACGGTGGTCGGTGCTGTAATTGGTGTGGGTTCGGCCCTGGTTCTGATTGCGGTAGCTTTGGTGGTGCTGTGGTGGCGCCGCAAAAGTTTTCAGGCAGAAAAGGAGTACAAACGAATTCAGTTGCAAATGGACACCCTGGAAAGCAATGTGCGCTCTGAGTGCAAACAAGGTTGGTCTTGCAATGTTGGGAGAAAAATTTGAGAAGTAATTTAGTTTAGAGACAGGAGAATAAGTCTGGGATTTTGGCTTGTGATACGATTTGAAGTTTGTGGTGGAATAATTGTTTGTGTTAATTAGTGTGCTAATTATTAGTAGTTGTAATTTCTCATTCGCCCCCCCCCACCGGACCCCCTTTTCTCCATAATGTAGTCTCATTTGTTGTTCTTGTCAATTTTTGTACTGTTTTATCTTTGTCACCGTTTTCTATACCCATTTGACTGTTTATTTTACTTAACAATAATTTTAATTTTAATTTTGAAGTTGTTTTTTTAATTTTATCACTTTTTCAGCCTTTGCCGAACTACAGACGGACATGTCTGATTTGACCTCTGACCTGGTCGCCTTAGGAATACCCTTTCATTCGCGTCGTGTCTATGCCTCCAAAATCATGTTCAAGGATGATCACGCTTTGGGCGATTGGCAGGTATATATATATATTTGATCAAAATTTTGATGAATTTAAATTTGGATTTTTTTCAGGTTTAACTAAAAGTATTTTAATCAATGCTTTGCTTGTTTCCAAATTCCACCAATATGTCTGTGTAGTGTTCGTGAAGAATTTAACAAAATTAATTGACTATGTTTCTATGATTGCTGTTAGGTTAATTAAGCAATCGCTGTTTACATTGGTCCATACACTGAGAGCTTGTATTAAATCATAAAGAAATAATGAAAACCGTCTGTCCTGCAGTCATTAACGGGTGGAGCCTTCTCCGACAGAGAAAGCCGAGACAGATTTTTCATTCTTTTCTTCCGTTTTTTGTTTCTGTTTTCTACTCTATTTTCCTTTTCCTATTTTCATCCTATTTAGGTGTCTGTGAGCAATGGCTATACCACGACCTATCTCAATGCTATGCGCCAGTTTGAACAGCTGCTGATGAATCGACACTTTCTGGTCCCGGCGGTCAGCGTTCTAGAACAGCAGAGCGATTTTGGACCCCAGGATAAGGTCTATGTGGCTTCCCTCCTGACAGCTACGTTGGCTCATAATATGCAGTATTGTACAGAGATTGTGATGATTCTACTGGAACGATTAATTGGTAATTAAATGGATAATTTAATTACGATGGTTGTTAATGGGACTATAATGCTAATCAGTGACGTGTGCACTGGTTGTGGTC